>JAHWFP010244483.1:33356-44580 GCA_023313725.1 Lithobius niger
AGGCCAGGGGATGAACTCGTTGGTTCGTTGAGTTGTTGAACTCTTTGATTCGTAGATTCGTTATTTTGTTAGGTTAGGTTAGTTTTAAGTAGTTTTTAAGTTTGTAGAAGGAGCGCATGACGTACGGTCTTTAGGCTCTAGTAAATAAATTCAATTCAAGAAAAAGAGCGAGCGGCAGACAATATGAACAGATGTGCCCTGTAACAATCAGTAACAAATAAAATATGGCTTGCTTCAATAATGCTGGCTATTAGAGTCAAGTTGAATAGTTTCGAAGTTGATTGAGGAACGATCACTGCATGCAAGATCGTTGTTACGATATTATATCGCTTCACACGAAGAAACTAGCAATTCAGCCATAATGACAATAAGAGTCTCGCCCTCCAATTAAAAACGCTTTACCTGAACAAAAAACGGTTTCGCCGTTTAGATAAAAAAAAAAAGCATTAGAGCTCGTATCCCCATACTCACCAGCTGTGAAGATACACGAATAAAAATGGATTAGAGTTCACTCGAACGCAACGAACTATAATTTGTACATATATGCGGGAGGCTGGCCTGTCACAAACCTCTTTCGCTGGAATTGGAGTTCAATTTATATTTCGTTGCGTTCGAGTGAACTCTAATCCATTTTTATTCGTGTATCTTCATAGCTGTGAGTATGAGGATACGAGCTCTAATGCTTTTTTAAACGGCGAAGCCATTTTTTGTTCAGTTAATTTGTTGGCTTTTTTCGCTTCCTTTTTATTGTAATTGCTACGGTCTGATCTATCGTGAAAGCTATCCATCCACTTTCGTTTGCGAAAAAAAGGAAAATTAGAAATGCGTATTCTGTTCAGGTTCCGCCAAAGCTTTGTCCCATGTTTGTTAGTTGATGGCAACACACTAGCGTGTGTCTAGAGTTACGCTGTCAGCTCGATGGGTAGCGATTCTGCATTGTTGCAAGCAGATGCAGCATTATGGCTAACAATCGCAGAAACAATTCAACTGGCTTCCCGAAGCCCGCATTGAAGAAGTAAATAAGTCATTCAGTCATGTCGGCCGCCCAATTTTGAGGCCTTATAAGCCCTCATATTTATAGACTTCGCACCCTGCGGTTTAAAACTGAAAGATTTAAGCGAAAACCAAGAACATTTCATTTAGGTTCTCGACAACCTATCTGTGGCCGACAATGCTGCATCTTGTTCGAGTGAGCTACAATCCGATCTTCCTCGCCAATTGTTGTCCCATTGTTACAGCATTGCATTCTGGGGCCTCGCCGCCTATCCAGTTTTTTTTAAAATTCTCGTGTGCAAACGAACTCTAATAAGCACTCCCTGCCGGCCGTGCTAATTTGCGTCCTTAAGATTACCAAACACCAGGGGCTCCGTAGGGTAGGAAAGCAGGGATGGGATAAACTGACCACACAATGGGGCAATACAGGGGGAGGGACTCTACTCACTTCCCTTGTAAGACCAAACACCAAGGGTTCCAAAGGAGGGGGGGGGGGGCGGCAGAGATTAGGGAAGGGGTATTCAGATCATACAATGGGGATAATGCGAGGAGGGGAGGACAGAGGGTAGCAAACAGGGTGCAGGAGGGGAAATCGGACTACACAATGGAGGCAGGTGGTTCGAAGGGGGGGGGGGGGGACAGAGGACCCATTGGCGGCTCTTTTCGTTTAAAGCTGCCCAGTAAAGTATTTCACTCGCGCATGCAGGAACCAGCTGGACCACTACAGCTAGGAATGTTTATTGTTTGCGAGTATCAGTATCAGTGGTCGTTGTAGACGTATAGATGCTGTGGCATTTTCATACTGAGCAGGAGCAAGCCGGAACAGCTGTCGCTTCAAAAACTTTGGAACATATTGGGTTATAGCGATCTCCTGAAAATCTGCATTTCCGAAGATGCAAGACGCTCTTGCCTCAGAAACTTGATATGAACATACCACTCCCTCACACAATTATTGATATTGGTGTCTCGTGGAGCGACATTATTTTCTTTGACTTCAGTAAGGCATGTGACACACGACAAACTAATTACTTACTTTTACACTCTTGGGGTTCCCTCGCCTTTGAACACCTGGTTGCACTCTTATTTATATAACCCCCTCTCACGTGTCGTAGAGTTCCCCCAGCAGTTGGTCTCCAGTGAACTCTGGTGTCCCTCAAGGTTCACTACTTGGGCCTTTGCTTTTTAATATCTCGATACGTGTTCTTCATGTGAATATCTCCTCAGAAAATATCAGCAACGCTGGTTACATAAAAATGTTTGCTCCTTTTTTCTTCCTGAGTCTTTCCGACATGTTGTCAATATCGTGGTGACCTCGGTCTTGGTGACCCCGAAGACTCAACATTTTGATCTTGGAATTCTTGTTTATAATTTTTATACGTTTATAAGCGTCACCAGTATGCCAACTTCACCACTAACAAAGCTTCGAAAAAAGCCCATTACACTATTAAATCCTGCTCAAATGTTTTGTTTTTATGGTTTTTAAAACTTTCTCGGCTTGCTCTAGAGTATTGGTCTCAAGTATAGACCTTGTTACCAGTCTTTCTTTCCCATATTGGGACCTGCCAGCAGCATATAACTAAGCATTGGAGACCTCTACGTCACTTCCTAATCATAACTGAATTCACTGCCTCTACATTCCTTTGTCTGGGACTCAATAGAGTCTTTGAGCCTTCATCCTAATATTGCAAATATGAAAAAAAGCTAATTATCGTCAAAACTGCCAATTTCTTTCTGTTATTATTATTATGTCTTTATTGAGCCTAACAGGTCTACAATACCACTCGCTCATGCAAACTAAACTTAACACAATCCTAACCTAGCTGTTCTTTCTGTTTTGCTGCTACCAACAAAGCTGAACATTAGACATTGCGTTTTCTCTCTTCGACCCCACGTCGAGGCTACCAATTCTTTCTTAGCATGTTTGGACATGTTTTTTAACGTGTCCCCTCTACTTTTACATTTCTTTCTCTCTTTCAGGAGAGGGGGAGCGTGCTTGCCGCCATTGTTTCAGCCTTGGCTTGACGCCATCTGCCACTAAACACTATGTTTTATTTTGGAGGTATTACGTACTCCCAGTTGTAGTCATGGTGCCAGAAGTTGCGAGGGGCCACTGAGAGGGACAATTATTATTCTAGGTTATTCTAATTAGACATTCTTATTATATTACAAGGCATGCCAGGGCCATTCCTTTCCTGCGATTTCCTCAGTCTGGGGTGGCTGAGGTCAGGCTTGTACCAGAGTATGAGAGAGTCTTGCTAACCAATAGACCACCATGCGCCACAGTATACTGCACTACACTACAGTCATTACGTCCAGTAAGAGTAAAATCACTTGCACAAAGATCCAACCGATACTATTCAGAGCACATGCGTCCACCGTCAGGCCAATATTGAGCACATTCCTAAACTAATCAAAAAATCAGAGGCCGAGCCGAGCTCATTACGCTGCTTCCATCAAAAGAGGCATAGTGTCTTTTCGGAAAGGACTCGATGCTTCAGCGTATGCATATGCACTGATTGTGATGAGGCAACATTCCCCGTTTATGCCATTGGTCAAAAACCCGACCTTGCTCTCGGTGTTTTCATTATCATCCTTGTGTTGTCAAGGGCAAACAATGTTGTTGTTTTTTTCCACATTAATCCGTTTTGCTAACTCGTGGAATAAACAAAAATACTGAAAAAAATGATAAAGGAAACTTACTATTTATCAACACCACTTCTGGTGACAGCAGCATAGAGACTGTAGAGTTTTGACATCCCAATGGCAGATTGTCGGTTGGACGCGATGCTTTGGTAGCCAGAAAAATACCGTCAGGTGGCAAAGGGAAGAATTGAATTTAGTGCCCGGATATACCTATTGTTTACCGTGTTTCCAAGTGTATTCTTTATAGATCCTTTTTCTAAAGACACCTTTTTCTTCCCTTCCCCTCTTCCCTGCCCCCTCCCAACTGAAAGAATGTTGGAATTAAATAATACAACCAGTTTTTGTCGCAAATATGCTCATTAATGGATGTAGGAATTTGCAGTAAAATATGAATAAAGAAACGAAGCCTGTACCACAGGCGAAAAGCAATAAAAACTAATATTTCGGTACTAATATACATCCTTCATCAAAAGATGGTAAAAAGAGAAAAAGATTTTTTTTAAACCAACATGATGGCTATCAAGTTGTCCACCAAACAGGTGTCGTAATGAAGCACGTAGGCTGATACGGGTTCTGAAAACAGATAAAATGGATTAAAAATCAGACTGACAACATGTCTAAGTAACATTACAGCATAAAAGAGGTTACAATTTTAGCAATGAGCCTAGAAAGAGCATTAAAATACAGAGTAATACTATTGTAGTAGCTTATCACATAGCATTCGAGCAAATGTGAACACAGGAGTGGGAAACAGAAGTACTAAGAGGAGGTATGCCACAGAATTTGATGGATGTGTGGCCTGTGCCAGGCTCAGGGTGTGGGAACAGTCGGACACAGACTTGGACAAAAATAAAGGGTTGAGTGGATCAAAAAATTAAATACCAGAAAGAAGGGGGAAGCCCAACAAAGGTGAACAAGATAGCTCTGGGGGGGGGGGGGGGGAAGCAGCTGCTGCAGTAACAACCAGAAAAGGGAATGGTGTTATGGGATGGACGGAAGTGTATGTGCAGTTACGGTTGGTGGGTGAAACAGTTTGGCTCAGAACATCATGTCTTGTGATGTTGGCATAATGTGGTTGATAACTTGGTCTTGTCTTCGGAATATTTTCTATGCTTCAACGTTATACCGTGTGTGTGGTGGAATATTTGTGGTTTAGAATCATTGTCTTCGAATGTTGGTTTGTGGCCGGTTTCTTTCTGGTGGCAGTAAATGATACTAGAGTCTTTTAGGCAGGTGAGGTCGGATTTGTGGTTACTGATGCGTGCATCTGCCGCATGGGATCTCATAACGGATATTTTCCGTTGTTTTCGTATTCGAATGGGTGTGACTACTAGTTTTGCTTTAGGGTTCTGGGCTTGGAGGAGTCCAGATTGAATTTCTCTGTGGTTTGCAGACGCTTAAGTGCTGGATTTATTGTATGGTGGTAGTTTACGTAAACCTTAGCTGGAAAGTTGGTGTAGATTTTGGGCTGTAGGGCGTACCATCTTGGTTGGGTGTAGTCAAGTACTGTGAGAGAACAGTGGAAAGTTGTTTTTAAGTATTTATGCAGCTATTTATTTCATTGCCCACAGTACTTTGCTTCACCCAACCAAGATGGTACGACCTACAGCCCAAAATCTACACCAACATTCCAGCTAAGGTTTACGTTACCTACCACCATACGATCACTCCAGCACTTAAGCGTCTGCAAACCACAGAGAATTCAATCTGGTCTCCACCAAGCCCAGCTAAACTGGTCATAGCCTTCAAATAGGAAAACACCGATAAATGTCGTTTATGAGATCCCATGCGGCAGATGATCTTGCATAGGTAACACCATAAACTACAAACAAAGAATCAATAACCACAAATCCGATCTTCACTGCCTCAAAGAGTGTAGGTCCATTTACCGCCACCCGAAAGAAACCGGCCAGAAACCAAGATTCGAAGACATAAAGATTCTACGCCACGAAAAACTCCATCGTATAAGGTATAACCTATAAGCATATGAAATATTCCGAAGACAAGACCAAGTTATCAACCACATTATGCCAACATCACAAGCCAATGACCTGCTAGGCCAACTGTTTAACCCACCAACCATTTCTGCACATGTTATTCCGTCCACTCATAAATACCACTCCCCTTTCAATATGTCGCTGCGGTAGCTGCTCCCCCATGCCATCTTGTCCACCTGCGTTGGGCTTCCCCCTTCCTTCCGGTATTTAAACTTTTGATACACCCTCCCTTTCATTTTTGTCTCATTCTGTGTCCGATTGTTCCCACACCCTCACCACGGGACAGGCCGCATATCCATCACATTCTGGGGCTCACCCCCTTTTTGTACTTCTATTCCCCACTCCTGTAGTCACACTCGCTCGCCTACCTGGTGAGTTACTACATTGGTGTTGCTCTGCATTTTAATGCTTTTTCTTGACTTATTTGTACAATTTTAAACCTGTTTTATGATGTAGTATTACTTAGACATGTTGTTAGTCTGATTCTAGTCCATTTTATCTGTTTTTACAATCCGTTTTATCCTACACGCAATAGTACGACACCTGTTTGGTGGATACCTTGATAGCTATTATGTAAGGTTTTTAAAAATCTTTTTATCTTTTTACCATCCTCTGATGAAGGTGTACTAGTGCTAACCTGTATATTGGTACCAAAATATTAGGTTTTATTGCTTTCTGCCTGTGCTACTGGCTTTGTACCGCTAAAGATGAGTAGTAGGGAATTTGTGGGCGTATTTATGCCATAAACTCCTCACACACCCACACACTCAAAATGCCCACAAGTACCGAGAATTGCGCATCTATCCAAAATATTCGAAATGCAGAAAGTAAAAGGATTAATTCCTAGTATTAAGAACCTTTAGATTCTTTTCCAAGAATTCCCCAACACTGATCGTGATTAGTCAACAATCCCGTTTATGCTATTTTGGTCAAAAATCATAGGCTGTTGTCGATAGATCCTATCTTTGTTTTAGGAGTTTTCCCCCGCATTTACTTGCTAACCATCATCACAACTGCATTCTTTGAATAGCTAAAACCGAAGACAGGGCGTTAAATTCTAAAAGGTTAACGCCCACTAGTTTTCACCTATTAGGATCATAACACGCCCTTCCCCTCAAAATAAACAACCAAAAGTTAGATTAAATTTAAACAATTCGACGTAACTCTGTTCATCCGAAGTGTGCATACTTCCTCAATTTATCCCTCATTCTTCTGCAGCCTAGGATGGTAAACTAAAATTACTTACTAAAACATAAAATAGTAAAAATATGTTACGTGGCACACTACAACATATATTTAAATAGAGTTAACATGCGAATGACTATACAGGTGTCACATGATAACCGTATCACATTAATAACAAGCAATTCCATAATACTAAAAATCATCCAACGAATTATCATACTGTAGAGTAATTTATAATACCTACAACACCAACCGTTCCTAATAAACGAGCCGGTAAATATATGACATCATCGTAATAAATACTCTAAATAATATATACAGGGTGATTCATAAAGTAACTGAAAAAATAGGCCTATGATTGTAGGCCTATAAAATGTAAGCATATGCTATAGGGGTGCCTAATCTTAATAGCACATGAAACAAACACCTTTGTTCAATCTAATAAAGAAGGTTTTTGTTTCATATGCTATTAAAATTAGGCACCCCTACAGTATATGCCTACATTTTATAGGCCTACATTCATAGGCCTATTTTTCAGTACTTTATGAATCACCCTGTATATAGCTGATCCATCCTAGTTTGGTTGCAACATATGCCCCCATTCCAGTTAGATGCGGCAGTTGGTTTCATATCCAAGTTACTCCAAACTAGAGTCTTCAGCTCTTCTGTCTCCATGGCTTTTCATCGCATCAAAAGTAACATCCAAAATGGGTGTCAACTCCTATTAATTCTCAAAAGGAGTTAAAATGGGAAAGTCCAGAATTTTGAAATTAGGGACATCCGCTTCAACCAAAATATTTGATTTAATTCAAAGTGCACCTGTTTAAAAGACCGATGAACCGCCATGATTCTGCCCTTGATTCCAAGTTGTCCAAGTTGATGACCAAGTTGTCGACGCGCCATTAAGCCTCAATCCCCCCCCCCCTTGATTCCACTGCCGCAGAATCCTGCTGTTGTCAATTTGCATCCTTATCCGGGATGTTGGTGGCTGAGTCTGTGCCGCGCCCAGACCGTAGAACACACAAGTTCATTTTCTTGACAGGATCCTTGACAGTTGCTGGTTGTCATCAAATGTTCTTTACCTTGGTGAATCGAAGGATTCTTCATTTCATTTACCTGCCGTACTATACAAATTGCAAGGTTCGTCCAAAAAAATCAAACACTGACAACGGTATTGCAGATGCGGCTTAGGTCAAATGTCGTGGTTAAACAAAGTCGTAGGTGGAGTTGTCGCACTTAAAAGGGTCTGCTGCTTTCCAGCTGGTTAAGGCAGTCCAGTTCTGCACAGCATCATTCCACGTAACATTTAACTCTAAAACCTTGTTCCTTACCTATTCAAAACAGGTCAGTTTCCCTAACTATGAAAGGTTTTAGCCACCGTAGGTGTACATCATATACGTCACAATACCCCTACTTTCACTGAAGGTTAATACGCAGAAATAATATTAATACTAGTTTATTACCAATTAACGGCTTTAAGTTCACACAGAAACTTGTGAAAAGCAGAGACATATTAAATTTAGAATTAACCCGTCAATAATTTGTACAGTTACTACCAATAAAAATATCAATTACAACGTACACAAAAAAAACAGCATACATTAAAAGTCAATGCAAAAATTTAAAAAAATTAAAAATCGCTTCAAAAACAAAACAGAAACCACACAAGTATGTTAAAAAAATATAGTGGTAGCTGCAAAACATCAAAAAAAGAACTAAAAATACTAATAATAATAATTAAACTAGCATACAGCTTGAATAGAAAAAGCTGTATAATGTAACAATCATTTATCCAATGGCCTTCCTTATTTCACATACTTTTAATTGTTTAAAAAATATCTTTTTACCTCCTTTCTAATTTTATTCCTACTACCAAGTTTTAGCAGGTCAATGGTTAAACAGAGTTGGGATTACATATGTACCTGCACTGTTTACCGTAATTGTTAATTACGTGAGGGACATTAAATCTGCACGAGGATTTACGTAAAATTTCTGCTTTACTGTCTGTCACATTCTTAAAATCAGTTTTAAAGTAATTTTCATAAATGGTTACAAAGTCTGTAAGTTGTTTCATTTGCAGTATTTTTTGTCTATGAAAATGTTTTCTGTATTATAGTCTGGATTATTTTTAAATAATATTTTTACAATTTTGTTTTGAACTATTGAAGTATGTTAAAGTTGAGTTTCCATAGCGTGGCCATACGTTTCAATACCATACCTCAATGAACGTAAGTATGGGGAGTAGAGGTTGGAGGCTACCCGGTCTTACCCTCCTTGACTAATCCAAACATGTGCACACTTATACCTCTTAAGCCTAATATTGAGAATCACACCAAACTTGATTGACTGCAGAAAAAGTGTAAATCCGTGAAAGTTTGCGAGTTTACATTAAGAAAAGCCAACGACACTTTATCAAATCCCCTCCTTTTCTGTTGCAAATGAAAGCTAGTACGTGCTGCGTAACTGAGTTGTTAATAACACGAAACTTTGAGACACTTCTTTAACATGAAGGTGTCAAATGTACAGTTCCGGTCAAAAAAAACGCCTTCGTTATACGGAAGAAATTGCAGGATTAATGTATGTGACTCTGAACGAAAATGTTGATATCTCGAAAACTACTGGACAGAATTAAATGAAACAAAAACTGGGTTGCTTATTATGCTATCAACTACTTTTCTATACGTATTACATGTAATAGTAAGTAGCCAAATATAATTGGCCAAGCGAGCAGTACGATTTGATAATTAATAATATATCTCATAAATTACTGGATAGAATTGAATAAAACAAAAACTGGGTCAGTTCTTATGATATAGCTATATTTCTATACGTTTGACATGCAATATTCAGCAGAAAATATAATATGCAATTCAGTCTTTGTTTCATGAAAATCCGTCCAGTAGTTTACGAGATAACTGAATTTCTCCATGGTTGTTATTACGACCCTCGATATAACGAAAAAGGGCGTGTTTTTTTTTTACCGGAACTGTATTCCATACGCGTGTATTTGGGGCTGTGTGGTCGAATGAGTCGTTCACATTCTGAACTCTGTACAAATGTTGCCTACTACAGTTTGCGATGTCAAATGGTCATTCATACCCTGGTGGATGCGTGAATAAATGTTGGTTATAATTTTGGATGGTGCCCCCCCTCCCCCCGAGTTGAAATTGAGCTTTCGTCCAACACCTCCCCTCCTTGCCTAAGATACTTAACGCCACCCTGTGAAGTGTCTTGTGGGCTGTAGGCGTATTGGGTCTGTTTGGGTTTGACCACATGGTAATCAAGGCCTCGCCTTTCCCCGCCATGATTTTCATGTAGGTATGTTCAACTTTTGACATAATACTTGCGCGCCGAACTGCAACAATCTGTCCGTAACGATTAGCTTATCAAGGACCGCGGTAGCGGTCCTTATGTAAGCCTCAGCATGAACTTCCGTGTTAAACGTCAAACTTTGAACTCCTATAGTTTCGCCCAAAATTGACATAGACCAACGAAATTCGGTATTTGGGGTCGTGTCATAACTATTTCACCGTAATACAAATTTTAATGACAACAATTGAACCGTTCGGCGTCCACAGCATGGTCATTTCTTGTTGTTGTTGTTGGTCTTCTTGTTGTTCTTGTTGTTGTTGTTGTTGTTGTTGTTGGGAAGCTTTGCTCTGACCTGGAGACCGAACCACTGAACCGATTTTCAAGTTCTATAGCTTAAAACGTAGGTATGGACAAGGCCTAGGGCCTTTCGCAGGCTATTTTAATGTAACTACAATATTCTTGACACGGAAAGCCAAATGGGGTAAAGCTTTTGCTCTCACCTAGAGACCGAACCAATGAACCGATTTTCAATTTGTATAGCTTAAAATGTAGGTATTAACACCGACCAGGGCCTTTTGAACCCGATTTTGATGTGACTGCAGTATTCTAGTACGCGAGCAATTATTATTGTAGAGCACTGGGCAGAAATCATTAATGTACTCTTTGCCCTTACTTGGAGGTCGAACCACTGAACCAATTTTAGAGTTCTATAGCTTAAAACGTAGGTATGGACAAGTGCGACGCTTTCTTTCGCATACTATTTTAATGTAACTACAATATTCTTGACACGGAAAGCCAAATGGGCTAGACATTTTGCCCTTACCTAGAGATCGAACCAATGAACCAATTTTCTATTTGTATAGCTTAACATATAGGTATTAACACCGACCAGGGCCTTTTGAACACGATTTTCATGCGACTGCAGTATTATGGTCAGTAGAACAATTATTATTGTAGAGCACTGGGCAGAAATAATTAAGTGGAGTAACACATTTTTGCATAAATTTAGCAGAAAACATAAATTTGGTGCAGAAGTCTTTCTTAACAGTAACAATTGAACCAGCCATGAACCCCTATGAAATACCCCAAAGTGC
>JAHWFP010244484.1:1474-18805 GCA_023313725.1 Lithobius niger
GAATTCCCCCACCCATATGTGCTCAATCTGGCCCATAGAGAATTAACCAAGAAAGAAATTGAGGTCCTCGCACTTGACTTAAAATTTGTTCCCCAAGGCTTCAACAGACCCTACTCCTCTGGCCAATCTCGCAGCAGGAGATCAGCTGATGATGCACCGTTGCCAGTCCAACCCTGAAGTTATCCGTGCTTTACACCACAGTGTTAGTCGCTTTGACACTAGCCGGATATGCCCAAACCTACCCCAGTTGACATTCCGAACTCTGAAGGTTCTCCATATGGACACATCCATCGTCATCACATGAAGAGACAAATCCAATGTAACCGTAGTAATGGATACAACCGATCACTTTGACCAAGTGAAAGCCCAGCTAAAAAATAGATTTCTATACTCGTCTTTGAACTACAGACTAGGTAAAACCTTGCACCATGTGTTTCCAGCCATCTCACTAGACTAGTGTGCGAGAAACTTCTCTCACAAGAACTAGCAGAAAAACTGGAACCGGAAGAAGATGCTCCTATCCCTCATGTCTTTGGACAGGTAAAAGTTCACAAGGAGGGCTTTCCGCTCCGAATCATTACCTCAGCCAAGGAAGGCCCAGCTCAAAAGGCAGACTGGTTCCTAGCTCGTAGGCTAGATCTAGACACGCTAGTGTGTCGCGCCAAGTTAGGCAGCAATCATTACAAACATCACATCAATTCAATTGTTGGGGTTGTAAACCCGTGTAGCGCGGCACCATAGTACCAGTGTCTTATATCTTGAAGCATAGTAGGGCACATTAGGGGAAAAATAATAAATTAATAATGCGGTACAAAAGCTTAAATTGTGTTGAAATCAAGAGCAATGACCCACCTGACAAAAATTAACTCGTGTAGGAATGCCAGCTAAGCTGCTTTCAATGCAAATCTGACTCAATAACGTTGAAAATGTGTAACTAGCTAGCTAGCTAATTCTAGTCCACTCACCCCCATGTAAATTTCCATAGGATGATTATTCATCGATAACTGGAAGGCTTCTAGCTATGAAATTGGACGAATGGCTACAGTACGGTACGAACTGCGTACCTTTATGGTTTGGAGCCTAAGGGTACAATGTGTATACTGAAGTGCGTGCCTAGACACACACTAGTGTAGCACGATAAATCTAAACAACGTTACAAATAAATTGTATTCACGTCCAATTCACGGAAAAAAAAAACAACTCTAAAAACAAAGCAAAATAAACAAAGCCAAAAACTGGTGAAGAGGCCACCAAGTTGAGAGTGGTTCGGCCCTTAAAAGGAATGATATCAACACACCAAAACTAACGAAATAAAACAAATTACAACAAAATTAAAACCAACCCAAAAACCTATAAAGAGGTGACCAAGTTGGGAATGGTTCGGCCTATAGGCGAAAGGTAGTATCAAATTGTGGAAAACCAATTTCTTGTTGACGTGCCACTTTATTACACATCTGCACGGTAGTGGAGTTGAGTCTAATACACAATTTTTAAAAAGGACTGATATCATATCAAAAACCAAAACTGTTAAAAGGGGCCACCAAGTTCCGAATGGATCGGCCCTTCAAAGGAGTGATATCAACACACCAAAACATTCGTTAATCTCACCGAATCGCACCGAATAATACTTTGGACGTTAAATGAAAACTGAACATTGCTACCAAAAGTAGCAATGTTCTAGTTTTCATTTAACCTTCGAACTGTTAAGCGGTGCGATTAACTTGGTGAATATTTTGGTGTCTTGATATCACTCCTTTGAAGGGCCAAACCATTCGGAACTTGGCAGCCCCTTTTACCAGCTTTGGTTTTTGATACGATAAATATATCTGGGGAAAATGCACTGTCACCAATTCCCAAAGTCTCTTCAGCACTCTCCAAACCGTTCAGCTTGAGGAAGGAGAAATACTTGCATCATTTGACGTGGTTTCCCACTTCCCCACCTCTCGCACCACCTGATCCTCTGCAAATTTGACGAAGATGCAAAATGACAGAAGATCGACAAAAAAGCCTATGCTCTAGACAGATCGCTACTCAAGATGCTATTGGCGAACATCTACGTCTCTTTCGTGGACCAGGATTATTGGCAAAAACAGAGGTTCCCCCATGAAAACTCACTGAAATTGTTTAAAAATTTTTGTATGAACATGTATCTAACCAGCACCACACTCTTAAAATCTGGAAGAGGTACATAGATGATGTATTCACAGCCGCCAAACCGGTGATGCTAGAAGCCCTGAACCGTACCCTAAATTCCTGGAATGAAGATTTCTCATTCACTTGTGAAAAAGAAGTCAATGGAGCGTTTCCATTCTTGGACTTCTTCATCTCCCGAACCACCACTGGCAATGTCTGCTGGGATCCCTTTAAGAAACCCAGCCAAACTGATAGTGGAATCCACTACAATTTGGACAACCCAAGAGACAGCGCCGGGCCGTCCTCTCTGGGGAAATGCTGCGTGTACGTTACAGGTCCTTCGACCCACTGTCAGCGGAGCCTCACTACCAACGAGAGAAAGAAAAATACCTTAAGCTTGGATTTCCCGCTAAGCTCATCAATGAGGCTGTGAAAAGAAGCAAAAAATGAAAACCCGAATCGGGAAAACCGAAATCCTTCTCCGACCGACCAGTGGAAGTAATTCTTTACATCGCAGGAGCTAGCGAGAAGATACAAAAGGCACTTACCAAAGTCGACATTCAATGCTACATGATGAATCCTCCTAACCTGAAAAAGATGCTACAAAAGCAACTTAAAAGACACTCGCCTGAAATTGAGTTTCCAATTGAATCGCCCGAACCCATAGAGACATCTCCAGCACCAGTAGGATCTTCGAACTTGCCTGATAATTCTCCCCCAGACCACCCCCTGCACTCCCCACACACGCATAAGTACGCCACCAGATCCAAAGTCAAACCTCGACAATCGTCTCTTTTGAACCACCCCAACCCCCCTCCCCTCTCACCCCCCATTCCTGACCCTTCTCCATCCCCAGTGGAGCTGCTTCCACCAGCGATCCTTTACACCAAAAATGTTATTTAAATACTGTGCCCTGTAAACACTGTGCCAGTATATACATAGGGGAAACAAAAAGGCGAGTTCGCACATGTCTCAATGAACACTACTCAGCTACAACAAGCAATGACCGTAGAAACAGCATTGCAATGCACAAATTATATACCAAAACACCAGACAGATTGGCTTAAATTGAGCGTTTTGTTGAAGGGAAATACTAGCAATGAAGCACACCTCCGAGCTGTTGAAACCATCACAATCCAACATTTTTAAAATGGAGGTGTGCCTCTCATGAATACTCAGGAGCCAGGCAGCATATCCTCAAGTGGCTAAATTAGTCACTCCAAATCTGTCGATTTGCCTCAATGCAAAATGGAGTAACTGGCTACTAAGGCCTACTAGGATGACAAGTGACGCATCCAGTGACGACTGAGAAGCACGGGATTTTCAAATAGTGTATATAGCGACTGTCTGCAAAATAGACGACATGTGAAAGTTTTTGTAATCTGAAGTAGTAATTTAGTGGCCTGAAGAAGGTGACAGACTCAAAAGTAACTTTACTGGTGATATCACCGAAAATTTGCCTATAGTACAACTTCTGACTGGGAATTTGTGCTGCAATTTTGATTTGCGTGAATCATAACAATATGATTGTAAGTAAGTTAATAATTAAAAAAAAAACCCAAGTAGACTATAACTCAAGATTTTTAAGGTTTTTGTTTTCACCTAACTTTCCAAAAAGTGTGAACTTTCATCTACTATATCAAAAAAAAATTGTGTTAATTGGTGAAAAACTAACCGAGTTGCAATTTTTTTTGTAAGCCGCTAATATGGTCAGGACTGGCGGACATGCGCATAACATTGTCAGGCTTCAAAGTGTTAAGGATTGTTTTAAGTTATATTTTAAAAAGTTATGATTCTAATGCTAATACTTTGACCAAAAAAAAAATAGATGCGTCTCTTATAACCCCCACGATATTTTATTACCCCGCTTTCCCCCATTGTTATTTTTTCTTGCCTTTTTCTTTGTAGAATAAAACCCCTTTTGTAAATAAGGAAGTTCAAGATTTTCTGAGCACCAAAGATGGTAAGTGTCTACTAGAATGACTTTTTGTGTGTGTGGGGGGGGGGGGGGGGGGGGGGGGGAGTTGTAGGTAAGGATAGACATTTCCGTACTATTAAGCTACACCAAATTTTTTTTTTTAATTTTCTCTGGTAAAAAAATTTACCCAAAGAAAATAAGGAATGCAAATTTTATTTTTATTTTTCATTTCTTAAAAATGGTAATGCAAGAGAGGTACTTTTTTTTTCCTAGCATTAAAATGCCAAACTAGTTGATAACAAGTTCATAATCTACTAACAAATTTCTAGCTACAACCTATAATTTATATCGTGATTAAAGCTGTTGCAAACCGCACGGATGGTGTTTGGTTCGGTTAGGTGTTCGGCCGTATAAAGGAGAAACACCAAATCGAACTTATTTCCTCTTCTTGCTGATGGATTTTAATAGCTTTCTGATGGTCCTGACCACTATTCCTAGATCTAACCATTCAGAAGTTATGAGGGGAAGTCTAAAGGTATATGAGATTTCTTAAGCAATTTTAAAATGTCTGTACAACTTTTAGAGTTGTACAAATGTAAATGAAAGTTAGTAGAAGACAGGCTTGACAGTGAGTGATGATGATAAAGGCCATGCAAAGTTAACTGTTTGGTGTACAGGTGCGTGTGGGTGCTTTAAACTATCATGGGTAAAAAAAAATTATTTGAATCTTGGTCCGCCCGCTAAAAATCGAGTTTTCGCCAAATTTTGAACGATTTCGGCATTCCAATTTGCCGGTATTTTGTGATTCCAATTTACTATTTTAACCGGCTTGAAAAGAGCTTTCCAAGGGTGTAAATTTCTAGCCTCTAACTAATTGAGAAGTTCATTGGCAAAAACAAAAACACTGAATAGCAGATGACAAATAATTTATCAACAAAATGTTACATATTTTTTAGGCTTATTGCATACTCTTTCAGCTTTAAGCTAGGTATATCTCGAAGAAATGTGGTGAGTTAAATAAAATAAAATAAAATTCCTGGTTGCTTGGTGCTTCAATTTGCAACCTAGCCTGTAAGCCAAACAATTTTTTATTGAACACTGGAAAAAAAACCAAATGATGCTTCAGTGCCCAAGAAACATACATTTCTATTGCCCTTCGGAAACATAGATTACCTGTTTTTTGTTGCATTCTTCCCTGAAGGATGCTTCTCCCGCTGGAGGATTCTTCAAATCATCGATAGATGGCCAGCTGTGTAACCCGGTCTACGCATGCGCATGCGCGACCCTCTTATAAAAGCGGCTAGGCGATGCTCTCCATCCGACAACGACGGTCGCTTCGCTTCTCTCGTCCTCCAGCTTCGCCTTCGCCCGCAGCTGCCTTCGCCATTGGGAAGCCCGAACTGACACCTTCGCCCTTAGTTCATCACCGTTCCTGATGACAAGATCCCAATCCTCTTCCAAACGCTCGCCCAAGACTGCGCCTTCGCCCACCAGCCCTATGCCTCCTGTTCCGGGAATTTAGGTGGACGCTTCGCCTACGCTTTCGCCTCCGCCTCCAACTACACCACGCCGTGTGTTATCACCGGCATCCCTTTTCCCTGCTGATTTCACCATTACCTTGCGTCCAACCAAATGTGCGCCTCAACGTCTTCATGTCTCCACACACCTACGCCAACTACTGACTTTCCTTTGGATTAATCATCGACATCGTCGCATAAATCCCACACTTCACGCCGCAGTCACTCACCAAGCGACCAGAAAATTCAGCTATAAAAAGAAGTCTACACCTCCTTCGCCAAAACGCCTCACTATGTCGGCAGGACCATCTTCCAAGCAGCTCCACACCTTACAACCCTCCAGCTCAACAAACCCTTCGCCTTCGCCAACAGCGACGCCTTCTTCAGCTTCGCTATTTCGAAAACCTTCTACTCCGTCTACAAGCAAACGTCGACTCCCTTCTCTGTCATCTTCCTCCTCCTCATACGACTCTCAAGATGACACGGATATGGACACCGCCTCTGCACTCAACAATTTGTCCCGAAACTCTTCATCTTCTCGACACGCTCATTTCTCCAATAATGACTCCGAAGAAGAAGATAATGACGATGAAGCATCAACCACTCCTCTTCACCGCTTACTCAAAACGGTTGAAAAAGTGCACCGGCGGCCTTCACGGACTAGAACCTCTACCACCACGACCAGGTAAAGAAAACTGGTAATTCCAACCCTTAAAAGAAGGTTCTGCAAACCCAAGAAACTTCAAAAACTACAAAGAAAATGAATTCCTCACCTCTGAACAAAAATCGATTTTGGATATCCCTGTTCCTTCCAAGGAGAATGGAAGTACCTTCCGCCATTATCAAAGACAACGACAAGCTACTACGCTTCGGCCTTGGCGCCGCCTCCCAGGCTGACGTCATCCACACGGCCATCAATGCCTTATGTGAAAAACTCACTTCAGAATCAATCCGAACGGATGCAACACGTCTAGCTGACTTATCAATCAACTTTTCAAGAAAGCCTCTTATGCCACCTTCCATTCTTTCAATTGGCTCACCAAAGCACCATTAAATTCCACCTTTATCCAACGCGAAGCCGCCTTGAACAATCTTCAAAACTCAACGAATCAACTCGTCACATCCTACAACCTTCCGGTTCACGAATCCCACACACTCTTCATCTTCAACGGCCAGATTCCAAAGATAGTGCCACACCTTGACATCTCCCAAAAAACCAATGGAATTCAAGAACAAACCAAAAAACAATTTCAACTCTCAACAATCCTTTCCAAAAAAACAAGGAGAAGAAAATCGCTCTTCAAGCAACAACTCAAAAGGTATTACAGCAGAGACGACATTACAAACTACGACAACCGTTTCCTTACGTGGGAAATCTTCCAGCCGAGGCAAAAGAAACAGGCCTAACCGTAACACGTCCTACGAACAACGGAGCCACCACTCTTCATCTGGGGCACACAGCAAAGCCCACAGCACTCTCTTACGATCATCAACAAGTATCCATTGCAGTCGGTAGACGCCTACGTCTTTTTCTACCCGCCTGGGAACGTATCATCTCCGATCCATTTATCTTAAACATCATAGCCAACGGTTTTCACCCAACCTTCACATCAAACCACCTCTGACGTCTCCACCGCCCTGGCATCAAGCTTCATCTCCTTCAAAGACACTCTGCACAGAAATTCCCACCCTTCTCAAAAGAAACCTATCCCAGAATGCCCAAATGCCTCACGACCAGGCTTCTACAGCTCCATCTTCCTCACACCAAAGAAAACCAGAGGAGAACGTCTCATCTTCAACCTGAAACCGCCCAATCACTTCATCGAAAACGACCACTTCAAAAACCATACCCTAAGCATTTCTTTCAACCAAACGACTGGACCATTTCAATAGGCCTCACGGACGCCGACCTCCACATTCCCCTGCACCACTCAACACTTCACTACTTCCGCTTCCTATACGACGAAAAAGTTCCAAAGCCTACCATTTGGCCGGAACGCCGCACCAAGAATCTTCACGGCCATTCTAAAGCCAATTCTAGCTCACCTACACCAAAACCAGATTTCAACCAACGCCAACCTGGACGATTGGATTTTAAACAACAAATCATCAGCACTACACCCTAAACTCCTCTCCCAACTGGGATTCGCCATCAACTTCCCGAAATCAAAACTCGAACGCAGCTAATCCTTCGTCTTCCTCGGAGCTCACTTCAACCTCGTATCTGCAACAATCTCGTCTTCACCAAAACGAATCGAAAGCGCCACCCAATCCTGCCGCAATTTTCGCAGCAAACCCGAACACACCTTAAAAGACTTGAATTCCGTAATGGAAAATTGGATCCCATGGCTGCACTTGTCCCCTACGAAAGATGGATAACAAGACCGCTACACCACTTCCGTATAGACTATTGGGGAACGACCACGGGCAAGAACCTTACAAAACCAACGAATCGTCCTTTCTCCCATGACACTCTCCTTTGGTGGACCGAAATAACGACAATGTCAACATCCGTACCACTGCACGAACCTCAACCAGAGCTTCACCTATTCACGGATGCATCCCTCCAGGGCTGGGGAACCCACATCCAGAACCAAGAAACATCCGGAAAATAGGAAACAAACGAACAAGCCCACATCAAAGAGAACTAAACACTAAACCACTTCCAAGCCATCGTCGACAACAAAGTGGTTCAAATTCACACCGACAACACAACAGCGGAAGCTTACATCCGAAACGAAGACGGCACCCACAGACGTTCCCTCCACCAGAGCACTTCCCCAATACAGAAGTCCCCTCCCAGACCCACAAGCCTGGGGTGGACGCCCTAACGTTTCCCTGGAAGAACCTTTATGCATACCTGTTCTCCACCATTCAAACGACTCAGCGCCGTTCTCCAAAAGATCTTGAAGATAGAAGGAACCTTTTTTCTAATCGCATCAAGCCCCCTGTTTTCCCCATCTACTAAATTTCGTGTTAGACCACCCAAGAAAACTTCCTGACCTTCCAGATCTGCTTTCGCAGCACATAGGGACCCTGTCCCACCAACACACCCAAACCCTACAGCTACACGGGTGGCTACCATCATCGAACTCCTCCAAAAGACTGGAATTCGTCCAGAACAAACAACCCCCATTGCCAGTAGAGCAATTCAAAAATCAACAAATAAAATCTTTGACAACCACCGGAAAAGGTGGTTTCATTGCTGTATCGGAAGGAAAATCATCCAGTCCATCCCTCTACACCCAACCTCCTAGAATTCTTTGACACCCTATTTAACCAGAATTTAAAGTCCTCCACCATACTCGGCTACAGGTCAGCACTAAATTACTTATTTAAAGTAGCAGGAAATCTCCACCGCATCGAAAATCACATTTCTGCACTCATCACATTTTTGAAAATGACAGACCATCCATCAAGAAACCATTTCCTGGTTGGGATCTCGCCATCGTCCTGGAATCCCTTCGGGAATCACCTAACGAACCCATGCAGCACAGTGATGTAAGCTTCCTGACATGAAAACTGTTTTTCTAACAGCCCTCGCCATAGGACAACTATGCAATGAAGTACAGTATTGGACATTAAATTTTACCCACCTAAAAAGTTGGCTTCGCTGTAGTGCCCGTTTATGCAGTACTTTCTCCTGTCAAGGAATTGCATTATTGGTCATGCATTGTTGCGTTTCGGTGGCAGGCCTTGTTAATAATCCCTGCGTACTAACTTATGACGTCAAATCACAACAATGATTTTTCTTTGAATCTGAACTCTTAAGGTACAAGCAAACATCGTCGTTCCATCCGTGAACTGTAGTGAAGACGGGAGTTTGTTTAATTAGTTTTATCAACTATACTAGTTGTAAAGCCCACTATGAATACGGGCTAATCAAGAAGTCTACTAAGTTCGAGGTGAAGCGAATGTGTGTGAGTCTCTTTTCCTCCATCATGAATCCGTCAAAATCCTCGTACTCTCCTCTCTTCCCCTCCTAATAAATAAGTTTGCATCCGAATTTATTTCTTTTTGGATACTTAGCAGGTTAAAAAAAATATGGTAATGCATAACGGAAAGTCAAGCTAAAACCAAAGGATTTAGGAGAATGAAGAGAAATGACACTGCTGATCCGAGTTCTATTACGGCCGCATAATACGTGAAAATATTTTGGCTAGATGGCCGCGCAATGTGCTTCACTGCAGTACCGGATGCTACGACGGGTGTTTGTTTAATTTCAGAGAATACTAGGTTTGCTTACAGAGGTTGGAAACCACAACCACTGTTCTGGTTTCCAACTGTTTTAAACAAACTATTTGAAGTGAGTAGCAATTAAAACTGAGGACTGAAGTTTGCTTGTTATCGGTAGCCTACACAACTTTTAAGGTATTGCTTCCAAAAAAAAAACAATTTTTCTCCCCGAAAGAACTCAGCTTTTTCTAACGCATTTGTTGATGAACTCTCCTTGCAAGGGCTAATAATACTGAAATATGGTAAAATTCTAAACAGCGTGAGGTCGAAGGCTGAGTGAAGCTCCGCTATGATCACTCATGCGAAAATCAAAAGGACTATTCAAACCACTTTGCATGCAGTAGCACACGGTTGTCTAGACAAGGTTTATCAACAAAAAATAAAAAATCCGGAATCGGACATGGGTTGAGGAACCATCGGGGTGACAAAATGGGCCAAAAGCCAAGAGCCAAAATCCAAACAACAACGAGACAGTGAGCCGTTTCTAATTATTAAAGGCATCCAATCATTAAAAGATTGATTGTTGATGATAAAGAGGCGGCGTAAGGCTTCGGGCCATGGCCATAAATAAAATCATCATTTCAGCCTCACTAGCAGACATGACTGTGTCTCTTGTCTGTCAGCAACTAAAAGCATATTTTGTAAGGATAGGCTGATCCCGATTACCGATTTAGAATCCCTTACGTAATTCCTTACCGCCGTTTGCAATATCGGTAGAAATTGGGAACGGTAGATAAAATCCAGATAGATCGGTAATGAACCAAATTGAAGATATTTTCACTTCCCGTCAACCGATTTTGACGTTTGAATACAACATTTTGAAGTTTTTACACCAGCTTTCCAAACCTCAAGCAGCTGTCTCTTAATGTTTAGAAAATACAACGCAAATTTTTAAATTTTACTGAGGGATTTGACCCTGCTACCCTGGCAGCATTTTCCAGGTGGAATGTCATCACTACTTTCAAAGGCCTTTTTGGCCAAACAGCAAAACACCAAAGAAAGAGGAGCCCGCTCCATTATGTCAACAGTGGAAGTGACGACGGCCCCAGTCAAAAATGAAAAGGAAGAAGTTACTTTGTGTTAATTCCATTCACTTTTGTCAAAAAGGTGTCTTTTAAAATTATAGCTAACCAGCTAGTATTTACTACGCATACTTCATGCAATTTGTTGACATGCAAATTCAGTTCATTAGCACCATTAAATAAACCAAATAAATTACCAGATAACGACAGGCTTAATGGTAACTGTAACTTTGTTAGTAGCTTATAAGCCAGAAGCTTACAAATGCATGCCATACTAAGATATCATTATCGCTTCCTTTTCCATTCGTTGTCACATGGTCTTCACGGAGAGAAGCCGTGGGTTTCGTTTCGGGATACCAGGCCAGTTGAGTCGGTATAGATAGAATCTTATTTCACAAAAGCAACTGTAAAAGGAGTCAACTTTCCGGCACACATGTGAACTAGCATTGAGACCATTACGATACTAAGGTCTCTGGAGGGAAAGCACGCAATTTTCTTGGCATTGGCTTGAAAAAATCATCTCTTTTTCCGCAACTGCGGAGTTACAACATACCTGGACTAATCGTAGTCCGAGTAATATTTTTCGCACCGATGTATTAGGTTAAAACCAACACAGCGTATTTTTAACTTGGGTTGTCTTTGAAAATAGTAATGACTAGTCATTCCACAGTTGGCCGCATTTGGTAGCAATTCACAACGATAGCGAATGGACCATGCGGTAATATTATCATGCACACTCCTTTATACCGCTCATGTCAATACATCCCTATAATGGAATTGTTCACCCTTTGTGGCTGCATCCAACAGTAGCAGCGATGCAACTGTTTGACCATTCACCTTGATCCATCATATTTCCGATGCTGTGCCTCATTTAAGGCCACTTATTTGCTTCAGTAAAGCCTTCTCCACAAATAAATAAATAAATAAATTTGTCAACGAATATCTTCTACTATTAATTGGAAAACGTGACGCGTCTGCTTTTAGGTGTCGTTTTATGTGACAATTCTTTTAGTTTTAACAGATGAATTTCCGATTAATTTCGTGAATATTTTATGTTTAGTTAATTTCCCACTTTAAAGAAATGCCGTGGCCAACGTTACTGATTTATAACTTAAATCCACAAATAAGGCGTAGAATGAATGTGGACACTTTTAAATGAATTGCATAATTTTTTCAGAAGTTATCGTGGACACAGTCCGACATATACTTAAGACGGGAAGCTCCTTAAAAAAAAGAAACAACAATACCAATGCACGCGCCATATTTATATTAACTGGCTACTTGTTTTTTGTGATGAACCGTGAATGCAACAATGAAGTAGCATCAGCTCACCAACTTGTTCTAACCATAAACAATAGTTCACTGCACGTGTAAGCTATTGTTGCACCAGAAACAGTTAGGCGATGAGATGCAAACTGCTGCGCCTTTAGAAGTGGGTAAAATTTAATGTCCAATACTGTACAAGCCCTCTCCGTCGACCCAGCCTCTTATTTTCTTTTATGAAAACTATTTCGCAATCCACTAGAAACCCAGAGTGTCGTTCAGAGCAAAAAATGCAAAACTCAAAAAAACTCCTGTGTCCGGTGTAAGCTCAACGTTATTACATTTAACGAACCAAAAACTTTGAGTTTCACACAGGCCGCAATCAGCTGTTCCTCCCCCTTAAAACCTTTTTCGACGAAACAACAGCAGCAATGAGAACATCATGGATAAGAATGATCATAATCAAAGCTTATGAAGACATGGCCAACGATCACCCAGACGTCAACATCAGGCCAATGGCACATGAACTAAGGGCAATTTCAGCATCTTGGGCAATCCACAAACAAAATAGACATAGCCGACATCATGGATGCAACACCCTGGAGAAGCCAATTCGTTTTCACCAGCCATTACTTCCGAGAAATAACAAGACAAGAAACTGGATTACACCATCTGGGACCCATGTCGCTGCCAGACAGATAATCCATCCTCCTTAAACACTGAAAACAAACTGATGTCTTGAAGCAGATGTCTTGAAGCTGATGTCCTGAAGCAAAAGCAAGACCCCTTTAACAAACACCCCTTTTTCAGGGCCACCACCTTTCCGAATGAGAACCAAATTCCTGTTTTCTGTTTTCAATAAAGTGCAAAAAATCTCTGATTATTTTGGAGGAGCCAGCTCGCAATCCTAGGGCAATCTGTCAAGTGGACCCCTCCACCATAGTTGACGAGGTCTCGTGAATGCAACAAAAACACAGGTAATCTATGTTTCTAAAGGGCAAAAGAAAGAGTATTTTGCCGGCCCTCCTGCTTGGCTGGCTGAAAATTGTTTCTATTGCCCGGAGGAAACATACATTACCTGTACCCGCCCTACCTCCCCTCTTGTGTCACCACCTGACTGAACGAGAGGGTAAAAAATACGGCAGGCGAGCATCGCCGAGCCCCTTTTATAAGAGGGGTCGCGCATGCGCATGCGTAGAACGGGTTGCGCAGCTGGCCATCAAGCGACTATTTGAAGAATCTTTCAGCAGGTGAAGCATCCTTCAGGGAAGAATGCAACAGAAACACGGGTAATGTTTGTTTCCTCCGGGTAATAGAACAATTTTCAGCCGGCAAAATACTTTTTATTTGTATGTTTATCTCACGTTTACAGCATTTTTTTTTTATTTAATTCATATGTTAAGATTAACAATTTAGTAGTTCAATTTAAATGCTGTGCCAAGCATCTTAGAGTTCGCCCCTGCAGTAGTTCGTAAGATAAAGTATGAAAGATAGAATTAGCTGGTTAAAGATTGTGGCTATACAAGAAGTGTGGATGCAGGCTTACGACTCGGATATTTTCATTTCTTAATATGGTCTCATTATTTATTTCTTTTATAGGAAGATTTGTTGCGTGCCTTGTGCGGGAATTCCTTGACTATTTCAATTTGGAATTCACGCAAGCTGTTTATGACTCCGAAACCGATCTAGTAAGTGTTGCTGCCTGTATTATACATTAGATGATATCATTTAGTTTTAGATGGTAATTATTTTATAGATGACACCACGCTCTTTGCGCCCTTTTAAGACTTCTGAAACCGCTGCCATTAGTGCTGTTACAAAGCTGCTTTTTTCAATGTAGATTTTTTTCTTATCGATGCATTTCGATGTTTGTTCAATAAGGTAAAGATGGGAACCATCTAAATGGGAAGTGGTGGGGGGAGGGGGGAGGAAGTTCATCTGGGTGGAGTCCGCAAATGTTTGGCAGGTCATATCCCATTTTGCAGAATCCCTTTTTGTTTAAATTTATTCCCCAGAAAATATCCCACTTATACTGAAGATACTTTATTCCTAATCCTAACCGAACTCCCCCCCCCCCCTTAAAGTTACTGAAATTTATTATTTATTTATTTATTTATTTCTGTATGTTCCGTACACAAGGTACAATATAAAGGATATAAAAAAACAAAAAAGTTGATACCGTAAAACACATTTGAGGGCAACTACAGCTCAAGGAAAGAAAATTAGGACAACAGACTATCCTCAGCATCTTCCAGGACTGCCATGCCCTGAACATGGTCGTGAGCACGTTGCCGCAAAATTGCTAGGTCCCTTGGTGTTCGAACTTCGCACCAGCCACCAAGCAACAGTAGTCCTTTTGCAACAGTACCTCCCAAGCCAAAGCCTCATCTTTCGGGGCTACTCCGACAAGTCTTCACCAGCTGATTGGTCGAGGCCAAAATCGTTCTCCACAGGGCAGCCTGCTTCATCAGCACTGCAAGGTCGAGCGTGAACATTTTGCCATCACGACAGGCTTGATGGTTGTGACAGTGTCGAGAAAGGTGTTGAACCCTCTTAATTGTGCCGTGATAAACGACAGCTAGCTCTTTCATGGTTGTTTTCCGGTAGTCGACACATGTTGAAATGCCGTAGAGTCCAGCAGCACGAGTCTTAAGAAGCTGGATTTTACATTCATCAGATGCAAAGCAGAAGGTATGTAGCACCATGTTAGCTGGCCTACAGAACTCACTACGGATCTTTCTCACATGAGCGTCATCAGTTAGGACGGCTGTAAGTTCCACTCCAAGATAACGAAAGTTCGTCACCCATGATAGTGTGTGGTTTATTCATTAGTAGGGGGGCTGTAACTTCCTTACCCCTCCCAAAAACCATTCCAACAGATCTGTTGGCGTTGAAGGTAAGTCCCTTGTCGCGTGTTAGGTACCCGAGTCTATCCAGCAGAAACTGAAGTGCCCACCTGCTGGGAGCCAGGAGGACGATGTCGTCAGCTAAGGCAACAATGTTCACGGCAACGCCATTCATCCAACAGCCAGTTGACATTTTGGAAATGCTAGAAATTGCTCCATCGAGGACCAGGCAGAAGAGGAAAGGCGGCAGGGGACTTCCCTGTCGTACTCCACAAGTGGCCGTAAATGGTCCGAGAGGTGACCTTCCCAGTTCACCTGGTTGGCTTGTCTTTTATTGCAATTGGCAACGAGGTCAGTGATATACGAAGGAAGCCCTCGCTGACAAAGAGCCTGAAACACTGAATAATGAGCCACCTTGTCGAAAGCTTTAGCTACGTCCACGAAGCAAGCGTACATCCGCGAACCCGCCCTACGATATCTCCGGATGGTTTCCTTTACAGTGTACACTGCCAGTTAGGTGGAGTGCTTCGTTTTGTAGAAGAATTTAGCATCACACTTGGAAGTCGTGGCTTTGATCCGACCCAGTATAACAAGGTCCAGGAGTTTAGCAACAGGACTCATTAGTGCGATGCTACGGTAATTGTCACTGGTGGTGGGGTCAACAGTCGTCCTTTTCAGAATCGGTGTTAAAATAGTCCTGGTAGCAGGCTCTGGGGAATAAGCGTGTGCAAGCGAGGCAGAAAGGATAAAGGCAATAAAACTATGAGCCACAGGGCCAGCAATGCATTTAGCCCGTCAGGGCCAGCGGCCTTGTCCCTCTTCATGGCAAGTAGCAGGTGGCTAACCTCGCCAGAATTAATTTCCGGAAAGGGCGGGTATTCTGTCCTACAAATGGAATCGGTGGCGCTAATATCGCTGGCAGTTTTGTCCTGCGGTGTTTCGGTGAAGATATTTTCAAACCTACACTTCCACATGTTACAGATAGCACTTGGGCCATTAGTTCCATCGACAGTTTCGATGGGAGGTCTCGTAGCACGCTCAGTCTGTCGAACAGCTGCCCAGAAGCCAACATTGTCACGTGCGTGAAGCGTATCCTGTAGTGCGGCTGCTCGGAGGGCACGATCGTTCAAGCGGCATCAGTGCAGGGCGTGCGCCATTGGTGATTGGGCGACTAGCCAGCGTCTGATGGGCCGCCTCCGTAAGGACAGCAACAAGCAGGGCTGCCTCTCTGTCAATGTCTTGACGGTGAGCGTGTAATTCGCACCTATTACCTCTACAAGTCAATCCACCAGATGCTTCAAAAAGCATGAGAGCGTTTGAAACATGATCAGCATATGCTCTTCTATGCTCAATTGTTGAGTCCCTCCAGCCTATCTTAGCATGGTTTACCCGTGATATACCCAAGGTTGGCAGCTGGGTGTCAGCAGACGGTGAAGCGAACGGCAAGCCCAAGGCGATACCTAATGGAAGATGATCGGAGCCCAGGGTTGTTTCATCGATCCAAACCTTAACAACCGCATCAGCCATCCGTGTTGTACCGCAGATGTGATCCAACCAAGATTTGACGTCCTGAGAGTGACTAATGTACGTACAGGTGTCATCCGGCAACACGGCTATCAAGGAAGGTCGGGCCCATGCCCACAACTCCCTCGGCAACCAACTCAAGAGTAATGACAAGCCCTTCTGAGGTCGGCATTATAATCTCCAGCAACTAGAATAAAGTCAGTGTTTACTGCCTGTATAAACATTTCAATCTTGCTAAGGACCAACAGTAGCTCTTCATAGGTACCTCAATGTGCTTGTCCGTATTAGCATATACAGTAGCAATGGCAAAACGCGTCCCCTCGTTGATCTGGAAGGAGAGACCTAATACTCTGGAGCTGTTAAAAGAATGTACAGTAGGGCGGCCAGCTCATAGGGACTTCCGCCATAGTATGGCCGTGCCACCGTAAGGACATCTTCGATGCACGGAAGTGGAGGTGTCAACCGGTGAAGTGGCCACCGCATGGAATTCGTTGTGAATACCGTTTAAATGGTCCAACTCGTAATCGCTGAGCCATGTTTCTTGCAACAGCGCAATGTCCGCTTGACTACATAATTTTTCAACTTCGGGTTTGGCACTTTTCACACCCGCACAATTCCAAGTTACAACTTTTAACTTGTTGAATTATAAGCAGCCCCATCCATCATATTCGCTTGCTTGCTCCAGAAATAAGGGCCTCACTTCTGTGTCCAAGGGCCATTTTTCACCATCAAGTATGGCGTCTCAACCTAATAGGAATATTTACCCGGAAAGCATTAGTGCGTCTGTTTTGTGCCCGGTTGGGCAGCAGTTCACACTGTATTAGTTGTTCACTAATGTTCAGCACGGTAGCAACGTGATTAGCAACCGTTTT
>JAHWFP010244485.1:0-34501 GCA_023313725.1 Lithobius niger
TCCTGGGTTCGAGTCCCAGTCGGGGCAGTAGTTTTTTCTGTCTTTCTCAGACTAGTGTATTGTGTATCCTCTCAAGGTCAGTCTTTAATGCAGACTGCTTGCCTCATTTACCCTTTACCTTGTGATTTCTTTCTTTATTTACTACTTGAAGTATGATTGTCAATTATATAAATACTTATTTAGCTTGTGTTTCGGTTTTTCTCGAAAATTTTACTATATACCCTGGTCAGTTCTGATTGCCACTTATGTAAAAAAAAAACAACCAAATGTACCAAATACCAATTCTACATTTTTTAATTTAGAGCTTTGGCAATGATTCTCGAAACGACATGCCAATATTTTAATGGCAAGTGGTGTTTTCAGGCTTGTTTTTACTTTTATTATTGATTGTACTGTACTACAAGGGCTTTTTAATTTCAATCCTTCAAACAAAAAAAAACAAAAAAAAACACCAAAATTAATTTTATTTGGTAACATAACTTACATGGGCAGTCCGCCAATTGTCTATTTGAATGGTTTAATCTTGGGGGCATTTTCTTGGGGGAATTACATAATTGCTTTCTAAAAAGGCGGATTTTTTGAAAAAAGGCGGATTCTCTTATACCATTACCTGCTTGGCGTAAATAATGCATACGCATAGTAGCACATGCCGGTTCTGTGCCAGGGTTAAATTTGGTTGGTACTAATTTAATAATGGAAAAACACTGAATAAAATTAGTCATTTTACAACACATGGCTTAAAACACTTTACAAACACTATACTTAAGTTTTTTTAAGATTCCTTTTCGATGGCATTGCACCATATTAATATGACGTGAGTCAGCTTGGTGATTGACTTGATGGCTACAAGCGTTATGACTACAAGAGCTCGATGGTTACAACAGCTTGATGATTACCGGACCTTGATTGGTTTGATGATTGGCTTGATAGCTACAAAAGTTTAATGTAGTTTGGGCTACAAGAGCTTCATGATGGATTGAGAGCTTGAAGAGCTATGAAACGTGGTTAATGTGATATGGGAAGGAACATGACTGAACATGAAACCTTGATGACCTTCGCATATTATATCACAGACATTCTAATGCTAACTTTTTAAACACACATCGTCGGAACAAATTTTAAACTTGTAGGGAACAAGTTAACAATGCAACGTTAACAATGCCAAAAATAAAAAGAAGTTAAAAAAACAAGGAAAATCAGGTCAGAAGTATACAAGCTATATTCTCACAACCAATATGTATTGGACATGAGGAAATTACATTTGTCTCTATATGTATCTGTATTTGTACAATTAACTCAACAAACTCAATAAACCTAGCCACGCTTGTACCCTAATTATATAAAAAGCACACTTATTCCTATGTTATGTTTACTCACTGCATTACTATGTAGTGTCAAAGAAAGTTTTGAAACCGTTAACCAAGATTTTTCTATTAAAATCGTTTAAATGAGACTTTGAAAAACGTGTCTTAAACATCAAGGTTACAGATTACAAGCGATGAAACTGGACAAAATAAAAAAAAATATCTTATGTCCGAGGTAAGTAGTTAAATTTGAACACCCACGCAGTGCTATTTTATTAAATTATATTTCAGTTCTAACTGAAAGCTGTATTCAACTATAAACACATCCGTTATAAACAACAGGAAATTTCGCTTATTCCCTCCACATCAAACCGACTCAATCATTAAGAAAGTGAGTTGGTAATATTGCATGAACTACGTTAAACATTAGTTTTTAAAGTTGCTAATTCGGTGTTATTGTTATATCTAACAACCATTAAAAGTCGTCGACTCGTTACAATGCCGATTGAGTTGAGTTTTTTTAGAAGGTTCAAAAGGGTTCAGACGGTTTTAGCGATCGTCAACCACTCCTGGTCATCTGGCCGATGAAGCCCTTAGGAAGTAAAACTAAAAAATAACAATACATACGCATTCACAAAAATCTTGATAATCAGCCACGATTAGTACAACAGTTTTCTCGTGTCGCTATGTAACCAACCACCTGTTAACCTTGGTTACCGGCTTCAGCTAACATTAAACCAAAATCGTTGGCCAAAACTGGGACAAAGAACTACAATTCCGAATCCTGAACTTGTTCAATCTGAATGTTAAAAAAAAATCGTCTGGGATTTACAAAAACATAAAACGCAAACAACCACACTCACTGTGAACCCATACTGTGATAAAACGCAAACGTAAACAAACTCTCTACAAAGGAGATAAGGGCTCGAATCGTAATGGCAAAAGAATCCTTAAAAGGGAAATGATCCATTGCGTAAAAAATAGATCTGGAACGAAGACTTACGTACGGAATGTAGTTTTTGTATGGAGATGAAACATAGATCATGATGAAGAGTGACAAGAAAAGGCTGGAAGAATTTTGGGATGTCTGGAGGAGAATTGTGAAACTCATGTGGACAAATGAAGTCAAAAATAAAGAGGGCCTTAAAAGAATTAGCGACGAAAAAGTTGTTAGAAACAGTGAAAGGGTGGAAGAGGTATTGGGTAGGACAGATTTTACGTAGAGAAAGCTTGAACATGGAGTGAGTGGTGGAAGAAATGAACAAAAAAAAAAGAGGAGTAAAAATATAAATACTGATCCAACACGTTTTGACATCAAATGACAGTCAATCAAGTTGCGCTTCCGTCAAGCCCATTTTTATCACTGTAATTAGATTATATGACCCTCAACTACGCGTAAAACTGTCAAGAAAACTGCTCATGACATCAAAGTCTGATCAACCGAACTAATAAAAAAGAATCAAATTTGATCCCCCCCCCAAAGAAAAATTATAATAAAAAATAAGACATATATCCAACATAATGCAGTAGAAAATCCAAATAATTTAACGACTAAAAATGCTATAGTTGTTTTTTATTTATTTATTTATTTACTCACTACGAGAGCCAAAAGGATCAGTACATTCCATGCGCTCTACTCTACGTAAGCTACTTACTACAACGGCGCCGAATAACCTTACTGACCATAGGAAACCAGGCTCCAACTAGACCCTACTACCTACATTCCAAAAACACCTGGTCGTCTTACAGAACTTCAAAACCACCCCACGTGGGAGGCAACTTCAACCACACCACTACTAACAAGCGGTAGCACGCGTAAATCATCCCATAGTGGACACCGAAACAAGAAATTATCAACAGATTCATCCTCTGTGGTGCAGGCACAAAGCGGCGAAGCACACCAACCACCAGCCACCAGCAACACCACACCAGCCACACCAGCCATTCCACACCAGCCATTTCATTTTGTTTTCGGGCCAGCCATTGTTGACACGTGTTATAAACTTTGAATTTTCAATTAATTTATGTTCAAATTTGTTACCAAAAAAAACACCTAGAAGCTGTACTGAGATGTTCAGGAAATCAACTAAACTTGTGAAGCGTGGATCGACGTCAAGGAGGGAGTGAAGCAAACGATATGGCTATTTCTGATAAAGTTCGATGTCAGTCTTTTATCTATTCAATATAAATCTGATGTGAGTGATGGCAAAAACATTGCGTTAAATCCCATTCGCCACTGGATGGAATCATGGAGGTTTTTAAGAGATCGATGCAATGAATTTCCTCACGAAACAGACTCCTTTACCTAATTAATTTTATTTAATTAACTTGTGATCTGAGTGATCTGAAGTTAACGTGTCCTTGTGAACCATGTCCAGTAACCCTGAAAATAAGAAAAAGCATGCCATTCTTGTTAAAAACCCGGAACGCAAGCGGCAGTGGCTTTACCAAGTAATTTACAGCGGAATTTAATTGGTATTCCTTGTTACCCGTAATTGAACCCCCGTTGGATTAACCCCGTTTGCAGGAAAGGGTCACATCCTGTGTTAGCGATTAGAAACTCTGGACTAAAATTAATTGCGTAATGATAAAGAATCGGCTGCGATGCTCTTTAGCGTTCGTCGTGGCAACTTTCCATTTGGAACATGAGTTATTGGCTAAAAATAGGGTTTGTTCTTCCGTTTTACGCTGAATAATAAATTGGCATCCTGTAAAATAAATTTGGAACCAGAGTTTAAATTCGCTTTGGAACTAAAGTTGGTACGTCGCATTTACCAGGTTCCGTAATTGGCTATAATTGCCGGGAAAAAACAGAAAAATAATGTATTTTTGTTTCTAAGAACGTGTACTTTATAAAAACCTTGTAAAAGATGAGATGTAAGAAAAAACCAAAACGTAGGGCAGTGACTGAACAGTGGACTTAAATGATTCTATTAGGAATTTCCGCATATTCCAATTGAAATTCTTTTAGGAGAAAATGAAAATGACCAAAGCCACCGCACAAACAAGCACGTCCAGTGTTGTTGTCACCACTACTTAATAACCATACTCTTATTTTTTTTAACATTATGCTGTTTGAAGCAAACTGCACGTGCAAAATTTTGGAGTTTTGGCCAATTCTGAAGTTGTAGAAGCAGAATGAAGTGAGGAGAGAAGAATTAAGGCTTTTAGGTATATCTACAACTAGGTCGTTAGCACCAACCTGAGTCACGGTGCAGTGGTCTTCGGTTCCACTGTGCCAACTCTTTACAGGGATATTAACAAACCTCAAATCAGACCTTTTTATTTGTCAAATTCAAAAAATTTCAACACCCTGGAAGTTGCCCAACTGACCCGCTAAGTCTCGCTGAAGATGGAAACGACGACAAACACCATCAACATCATCAATCAACTACCACATGACGGTCGTGATTAGCTGGTGACACCAATGATATTCAGAAACGATATCCCCCTCAAAAGAAAACCACGCGTTAGGTTGATGTGACCAATACCTAAACAGGCCAACACCACCTCTTCTCAGCGACTGCAGCAACAAGCTGAGTGCCAAGTCTGAACATTGCCCTTAATAGCCCTTACTTTCATAGTACCTTTATTGTCGTCTTGCTTGTCCCACATGGCTTGCCAAGCAGCATGCAACCTTCGACGTATAGTTGGAAAGGCATCCAAGGCAACCAAGCTGAGAACCCTTTCGAGAGGGCCAGAAGGTGCCCTTTTCACTGCCCTGGGGATGAAGTGGGGCTAATAAAGCGAGAAAAGAAAAGGGGCAAAAGTAGGTGTAAACCCTGGATTCGAACAAGGTAACTTCCGATTATCTCAAGGGTCCGAGAGAACGTCTTGAACAGGATAGAAAATTTTATCTTCATTGAGGTGGCTGAGCGGTTGCATTGCTAGGCTTTATATTTTGTACAAGGAACCTGGATGCAAAGAATTCTAGACAGTTAATTGAAAGAAAAAAAACCTACATTAGGTAGCATTGAGGCTGACAGGTTCCAAACCTTGTAAACGCTCACGTCATGGGGAGGGAGAGTGTGGGGACCCAAAAAGCTGAGACATTTTCAGAATTGTTTACTGCTTAAAGTGTCTTTTTTTTTGGAGGGGATGGGTCAATATGAGTTTTTCTTTCACTTAGTTCAATGCTTTTTTGTGTGACCTAAAAAATGCGTGGACCCCCCCCCTGCCTCGTGAGGGATCAAAAATATCCATGACCCCAGTTTCCTCTGCCTCTATCCCCCACCCTCCTCCCCCCGGTTGTAAATAATGAACGGTCTCTAAGCACCTGGTAAACCCGGCTTCATCTCGTCGAATCCAAAATGTGTGGATAATTCCCTTTTTTTGCGAACACTTCACCTCACTGCATAATTCAGCAAGCAAGTTTGGCGACTTTGGCGGTCAGGATTTTGTAAGCGATGATATGTTAAGCCAGGAAAGCAGGAAACAAGTTGGAAGTAAGAAAAGAGAGCAGTTGAGTACGATATCATAATGCGAGAAGGCGCTTCTACTAAAAGCTCTTTCGTGTCCAGCCGAGCAGCGAATATGGCTTCGCCTGCTTTTTCTATGACATCCACTTCTTTGTAGCCGTCTCCAGGGGGAAAAAGGAAACACCCGGAGTCCTGCTTTAGTTAAAGTTTAATCTAGAGGTGTTGAGTGGTCAGTATTGCCCGTTTAAGGTGCACTTTAAGTCCGAACCCATGTAACGGTATAAGTAGCTGCCTGGAACTTGGAAAAGAAGATAAATTATTCCAGGAATAAAAAAGGGGAGATGGAACTGTTTGCCTAGCTTTTCAGACACCATTAGGATGGTGTGTGGGAGGGGTGGGGGGGGGGGGGGGAGGTGAAGAAGGTGGTGGAAAGTGAAACGATGAAGGTAGGTATTTAAAGGTTTTATGCTAATTTAGAAGGATGGGCATAACGAAATACGACCAGAGAGGTTTTAAAAAAAAAATTATTTATTTAATAACAAACATAAATCGTCAGTTTCAAGAAGAATTTGACGATACGTGGTGCTCACGGCAAACACAATAAATATGCTATAACAAATATATAACTCAGAACAATTAACAATGAAAAACAAGCTAAAAAAACAAACAAACAAACATGGGCTACCCGTCAGCAATATTTTAAACAAACTGTAGACCAAAACGGTAAATTTCCTCTGCACTGATGAATTCATCAACCATATCTTTAAATGCAAAACGGCATCGGCCCGATGCAGTTATAGTGTATAAGTATAATTGCGCAATATTTTTCGCTCTATTTCAATTAACTTTAAGTTTCACTATATACAGTGTCGTTATTAATCAGTAGGCCTATTTTCACAACATATCAAATCCACTAGAGATACATTTTTCACCTCACAGACATGCCAATTTATTGAAAGCACCCGGCATATAAAAATAAAATTCCTATTAATTACTAGAAGAAATTCTGCAGCCCATTAGTAAAAAAAAAAAACACTGACGAAATGGACAAATTTACTGTTCGCCCACACAAATTTTGCATCCCGATTTGACAAATCTTGCAAAATGGGCGGTACAGTTGCGCAATTCTTTGCGTGTTTCCTGAGTATCGCGTACCAAAAATGAATCTGGAATTAAATTGACAAGCACGGCTTTAAATTCACAAGCACGTACTCTAGTGTACGGCTCTGCTTGTGAATTTAATTCCTCGTTCATTTAAGGCTGCTAAAAATTAAGTGGTTCTCAGGAGTGGTGCTAATAAAAATTGATGTGATCGGGTGGTGTTTTTTTTTATTTCACGTTTTATTCGTGATTTTTCAGATGCGGGCGATGGCTTTTTTTTTTTTACCAAACAAAACAAACTCAGTTTAGTTTTCAGCCATAAATCTTTACGCCTTGATCACCAACACAAAAGGAAAAGCAACGCGCGTGATACTAAAAATGAGACAACAAAAATGACCGTAAAACTGCCACACTTACAAATAAAACTCGTACAAACGCTTAAAATACACAGAGAAGATTGCTACTCGTCAGCCATCTTGACATGACGTCACGCAAACTGCCGTGTTCATAGTGTCACACTCATTTCTTGCCGTTTTGTAACCGTGATCAAGGCGTGAATACTTGGTGTGAAAATTAAACTGGGTTTTGGACGTACGTGCAGGAAGCGATGTTTGTCAGCAATACCCCGTCAATATAACCAACCTAACCTGCAAAATAATTTTATTGGCCGGAATATCTGAATTGGCAAGTAGTGGACTCGTCGAAATGAAAGGTCGTTGTTTAAATAAAGGAAACAAGATATCTAAGAGGAGAAAATCCGGTGAGAAAGGCGTGGGAGAGGTGGGGGTTACTAATTAATTTATTTTGTAAAGATAAAGAAGTTGAGGGGAAGGGATGACAACATAAAATGAAGAAGATAATAATTCATTTTTATACTCTCCTTCTCTGGTGACTATTCAGAATCAACTGACCCTCGCCATTAATGCCACAGCTAAGGGAGAAGCCACAATATTACGTGGGCCAAATTTCGGTTTAAACTAAGCTGGTGGAAAAGAAGCAATAAGTCAAGGTTCAGTCGCATGATGTTTTTAATTATTTATGAAGAAGCGTTGGAGGGCGTATGCTCGCCTTACTTACACGGGCGACTCATTGCCTTAAATTAGGGCCTAATACGGAATGCCAAGGAAACTAGGCTTAGTTAGTGTCAGATTAAATTGCAAGAACGTACGGTAATAGTTTTGTTTGGGTGATTAATTTTGTATCAGCGGGGTTGCTGTGAAACAAGCAACGAGGTTTGACAGGGTTGAATTTACGTTAGGGACAAAGGGGAGAAAAGGGAAATATTTCTAACTAAATTGACCAAAATTACCCTGTGGACTGGGATGATGAGAGGACAGTGGCGGAATGAATTCTATTCGGTTCACCCCCTGATTGTTGAGAGCACCGGGCGGAAGGCCAAGCGAGCTCGAGCCGTTACAATAATTGATGACGGACAAACTATATGCAGGCAATTTTCATTAAGTATTGTTACAATAATTGGTCACACAACATCATTCAGCGCACAATGGAGATTAACTTTTGAAGTTACAATGGGTAGTTAAAATATGACGTCATCATAATCTTGGACTTGAAATTCGCAAGTGACGTCATCAGTGGGACTTCGTTGGGGTGGCATGGTTTCAACATTTGCAGCTCGAAATAAATCTCAACACTACGTGAACCAAGTTCCTCGACAATTTTTCCAGAAGCATACAAAACATTCATCGTGATAATAACCGAAACTGCATGCTAAGTTTATCCCAGTAATCGCAAAACACGACATTTTTTAATCCTACAGTTGCGAAATATGTTCACGGATTTATGGACGATCGGGATAGGGGGTGAGGCGCATCCCTCCACCGAATTTTGTTAGGCCCACCCACACTTCTGGTTTTGGAATAAACTCGATTATGACTTGTGTTCATGACCCTTGCAATGCTATACAGTTTGGATTTAACGAAAAACATTCGTTTCATTTTTCTAATACATGCATTTTTTTCTCAGGTTTGACGATGGCGTGGTCTAGGACACGGATTCCCATGAGCCGGAAGCACTGGGGACCCCACTCGTTACAGCCCAGTTCCCTTTTACCACGGTAAGTTCTGGCACTTAATATTTAAACAACGACTCTTTAATGAAGGGTGAGTTTGTCCTTTTTCTAACATGTTCCTCCGTTTTGGGTAAGCTCACAGAGCAACTTGGCTAAAAAGTTAAACTCTATTAATTTAAACTAGCTGTACCCCCGGCGTAACATACGCCGGTCTAGTCGGTTCCCGCATACGTGAGCGAAATACTGTAGTAGGCAGTATGGAATGAAAAGGGCGCCAACTGTGGCCCTGTCTCCTCCTCTGCACTCCCCTGCTCCCCCCCCCCACATTCTCCCCTTGTATGGTCAGACTTCACCCGGGCCTCCCCTCGGCAACCTATTTCCCCGTCCCGCCCCCCTCCCCCCCCCCCCCCCCCCCCGCCCCGGATTTCCCTATTGTGTGGTCTGAATAATCCCCATCCCTTCTTCCCCTCTCTTTGAATCCCGGCTGATTTGTTTTGTTATGGAAGTAAATATATTTTTTCAATGGAGGACGCTCAATTGCCCGTTTCCCCGTTCTGATACCAAGCGCAAAAACCCAACAACGAACGTGCATGCAGTGATTGTTACTCAACCAACTTGACGCTCTTTAAGTCGACTTTGCATACTCGAGCAGGGCCAATATTCGCAGCCGTGGGTTAAAAATCGATAACCTCTTGCTTCTAAACCAATAACTGTTACTTGATGCCCTTAACCCAGAGTGAATTAAGCAGAAGTTCCATAATATGTACGGAAATGTGCGGTTTGTTCCCTTTCAAAGCCCTTTCTGACCATAAGAAATCTTGGGATCATCTTGATACCCGCTGCTGATTTCTTAGATTGTCGTCGGGAAATTATCATTCAAACCATGCGCATCCATAAAACATAAAACAGGATTTTCTACACAGTAGTTCTTCCTCCTTTAAAGCCTCGCGCACCAACCGTTCAGTCGGTGTTCTAGCCAAGAGCCATGACGACAAGCTGTTCAGTTGATCTCTGATCTTATCACGATAACCACAGTTGATCTTATAGATTATCTCACAGAAATTACCATGCACATCCGTGTTACATCCACTTCTACACAACACATTTTTCTGAGCCATAATTCCGTCCTACTTTAATTCCCGGCACGATCACCATTCACAGTCAAGGAAGTGTAAGCAGGAAGTGTAAGAATAAGCTGGTGAGTTGTCTCCCGCTGACGTGGCAAACTCTAAGTCAAGGTAGACGGTTGATTGTTCTGGGCTGTCGCCATGCCTGGTGGGAAAATAGAGGACGATAGATTTTGAACTAGTAGCTAGCTCAGAGCTTCTGGCTGTATGGCTGTAGCCTGTAGGCACGGGAAAGAAGGCCTTAATTCAATTTGAGGAGCTACTTTGTGTCGGGGAGAAGGCGGCCTGCAGCCACGCTTGGTCGGGATTAGCTTGACGGACGAGGGTTCATTGATAAGCGGCTACCTCAGCACAGGAGAGAGAGAGGGAACGCTCTCCCTACCTACCCAAAGAAGGGCATATCGGATTTACATTACACTGGCAAAGGCAAGCTACACTGAAAGAAAAGAAAAGAAAGATCTATTGGTCTTCTTTGCGTTTTTCTATTGCCACCCGACCCTTCCAAATTCTGAAAAATTGCAGAAAGAAGCATTCGGATTAAGACTCCATCCTTGGCGCAACACTCAATAAAATTCATGAGCTATGTTTGGTGGGGTTGGTGCTTTGAATTTATGACAAAAAGAGAAGAGTGGTGAATAGATGGGTGGTGACGATCTGAATACGAGTAATTATTGTAGACTAATGGGGAATTTCTCAGTGTTTGATTTGCAAATGTCAGTAAAATAGTGCAAGTGAAGTGCTGAATGTCATGCATTAAAACCAGGATAGCTTTTCAAACACCTAAAAATTCAAACAGCCGGATATACGGAAAGATACACACTGGAAAGCGGCATGGGCATGTTTAACATGTGTGTAATGTGTGGCGCAGTGGCAACCCGGACCACTGCACTGTGACTAAGGTTGGCGCTAATGACCTAGCGGTCGACGCACTATTAAACTTCAATTCTCCCCCGCCCCCCACCCTGAACCAGATCATCCGCACACTAGCGCTTTTTTTAATTTTATCGTCTTAATATGAGGGCTGTCTTAAGACCTTAAAACACTAAGTTACCAACGCAACAGATAAACAATAAGATGAAGTCTTTCACTGGTAGGTATTGGGAGTTTTTAATGCTGATGATAGCGCCGTGGGAGGACTGTATGTTTACATCGTTACTGTAATCATGTATTGTTTACAAGATTACTTGCTGTGCGCCTGTCTCTCCTGCAATTATAGAACGATCTCATGCCTTATTAACGGAACACAATCAGATAAATAACTTTCTTTAGCTGGTAGCAGAATGCTTACCCCAAGTGATTATAAAATTCTTTCTATGAAAAGACAATAAGTTTTACATAATTTCTATGTATTAACATTTACGGAGTTTAGAAAAGCTGCGCACTTATTGAGATAAAATACATTTCAATTCGTACTTTTGAGTTGTTGACTTGAATCGAGTTGAGTTGAGTTCATTTCAGTGTAAAATACAAAAGTCAGTTACAAAAGTTACACCCCAGACACCACAAGAGCAGATGCCCGCGTGTGGGTCAAAAGCACACGAAAATCAAAACAAAAATATACAGAAAAAACCCTAACAAAAAATGTCAAAATACAAAACATACGATTACTTGCAAAAAATCATTAAAAGCGTGTACATTACTATACAAAAACATTATGTAAAAGGTACAAGGATAATCAGGAACATAATTATGATTAATCCACAAAACAAGAATAGCAAAATCGTACTTTAAAGGTAGAAATGGGGAAAGCAACAGTCTTTTAGATTAAATTTCGATAAGGTTAGCTCACAATATTGAACATATTTGCTAAGTGGGTTGGGTTTTGACCAAGTCACCGCTTAAACAAATGTTTCTTAAACGATGACATCAGATCAGTACGTTTCATATCAGTAGGGAAGGAATTGTAAAACTTACTACTCATATAGTAACTGCATTTGTGAAGACTAAGTCTTTCCGTATCAACTTTCGGTTGTACAACGTATAAACAGGATTCGTTCCTAGTATGGTAATCAGTAACCTGACGAATTGAGAAGTGAGAACTGTTTTACGAAAAATAATTACTCAGAGTTCTGTAAACGTACTAATGACGGACTGGCAGATTATTTAGCTGTTGCATAATAATTTGCTTTTGCAGTTTAGTTACAGGATCAACAGCATTTGTATAACTGCCACCCCAACATAAAATTGAGTACTGCAAAAAAGTTTGGGGAATGGCATAGGCCTAATAAAAAACTTTCAAAGTAATGCGTGGTACAAGTTTTCTAATATAATACATTTTGCAAAAAAGGCGACGCAGCCTGGTAGTAACAGAATTAATTTGGCATTTCCACTTTAGCTTATGTCCAGAAAAACGCCAAGATATTTTACTATATTTCCCTTTATAATTTGTTGGCAGTCACAATGTTATTTTAGCGTCGTCTGGCAACTCACTTCCTTTAAGAGAAAAATGAACAAATTCACTTTTGGTAACATTAAGGGCTAACAAATTTTCAGTAAACCAATCTCCAATTAATATAAGATCTTCAATTTTGTCAGTAGCATCACATCAACAGAAAAAAAAAATTCATGGCTTTGTTGCAGTCAGTTTCATTAAGAATAACTGCCCGGTATACAATAGCCAGATTATTATTTATTTTAGAAAAATCAATCATTTGAATATTTTTTTTCTGCAGGCCGTTGTATTGGGATTACTCATTGTTTCAGAAAGCATAATATGTAGAGCAAGTGAGTAATGGCCAGTAACTGTCAATTTAATTAAAGCTGAGCTATAATTATCAAAATTATCTGATCTGACAAAAAAAGTCATCGAAGCATGATTTACTGTGTTGGCTTACACGAGTATACCTATTCATAAATGAAACGAATCCATTTACAAAATAGTTGTCTAAGTAGGTATTCACAGCGTCCTTAATTTCTTTAATATTTATATTTATATCCCCGATAACAATGGTTTCACGTGACGTAATATCATCAATAATGCTACTTAATTCAGGAAAAAAAATCACTCAAAATTCCGTCGTGATAACGGTATACTGGCAAGATATCGCAAGAAAAATTGTTGGTCACGAAATTAATTTAAAGAAAATCAGCATTATGAGAAAAAAAAACCGGTTTGTATTGTAAATATTTACATCAGGTAAATAGACTGCCAAACCACCAGCCCTTCGATCAGGACGTCAATAGAAATAAGCATTGTAACCTTCAAGTTGATAAAGACAAGACTCCTCTGCACTAACCCAGATTTTACGCAGAATTATTCCGAAGAACTTATCGTTAAGTGTTTGAAGGTAAACAAGAAGCTGATCTGAGGCTGCGAATATACGCGTGAAAAAAAGTAACCCTATGGTTATCACACAAAAAAAACTGAATTCTCATCAAGTGGATTTTCCACCATTTCAGTATTTTGAAAGATGTGATTTTAAAGGGTTGTTCACTTCGTTCTTGAAAACATAAAAATATGCTTCAGTCAAGTCTCTTCCTCCCACATCAAACGGGAAAAAAATTATTACAACTTGTCTTACTTTCTCGCATATAAATGAACCATTCTCCGGGCTAAGGCAATGCATTAGAACCTTCGCCTCTGAGCGAGGCAGGGCGAATCGCTGTCGACCCCTTTGTTTGTTTTCGCTGCTCGGAATTACCGCCACTCGCCGCCAATACTCTCACCCACACTCGTAAACCCACTCGACAGAGTTCACCCCCGTGTACTCGTCGTATATGAGCATTCTTGAGGTGACGACCGTTCCTACACCCTATCCCAGCATCCACCGCCCCCCAACACCTCCCCAACCCACTCACCCCGCCGCCACCAACCAAACTAGGCCGGCCGTCGTCCTATTAATATTCACGGGCGTGTGGCGCAGATTTGCCGGGCAATAACGTCGGCCGGTACGCGCAAATTGATTCCAATGGCAGGTCAGGGCCAACAATAGCGACCAGTTTAATTTTCTCCATTGCTCCGACAAGCGTCCGTGTAAATAATTCAAGACTTTATCTAGCCAACAGTTACGTTCTCTCTGTTCATATACGAGCAGTAATTGGAAACATTTAATCCCCAGTTTCGTTCAGAAATGAGTGACCTTTTGTTGCACCCCTTCCCCTAATTTTGGACCCTTTCTCTCTCTCTCTCGTTCGTACGCCCTCTCACGCTCCCCTTCCACGTCGGTTGGACTTTCGACACGTTTGGGCCTTACTGCACCCAACTAACTAGTTTCGCTACGTGTCGTGAAAACACGAAGGGGTTATGGCGGCTGCTATTGCTATAACCCTATGCAGATGTCGTATACGCATAAGCTACAAACAAACTCGATGATGGCAAAACTTTATTGATTTTTGAAGACGCTGCCATCAATAATGAACGAGTCCCTAAACTTGTGGCGAGCTGGCTCCTGAAGATAATAAACAGTGACGAAGTTATTAAACTTGTAGGGATTGTGAAGATAATGAACAATGACGAAGTTATTAAACTTGTACGGATTGAGGAGATAATTAACCAAGACTGATAAACAATCCATTTATATCATCAGGCGATTGCATCGAATGCCAGTGCAGCCATCTAGAAGGAAGGAAGGATATGCAACAAAGGGAGAGGCAGCGCAATGGTTATTTGCGCCCACACTTCGACAAATGGTGTTTAATCCAGCAAACAGCACAGAACAAATACAGCTGAAAAGCCCCTGGCAATCGACTAGAAACAATAAACAGTCATCTAGACGATAAACGATTTATATGTCGCCATGTCCAAATGGCCGCACTCTTGCTTTCACTGCAGTCCCTGAATTCAACGACGGGAGTTTGTTTGCAGGTCTTCTTGCTCCAGACTAATTTATCTTCGTCAGCAAAGACTGACTATTAAATGTAGAAAAATGAAACAACATGAATAAGAGACTGGGATCTAGGACGGGTGTTTATTTAATTCATTGCTAAACATAAAATTAAACAAGTTATTGGAATTTTATTGAAATAAACGACACAGCTAAGTTATGTAACCATAAGGCCTATTGGATTTCGAGAAAATAAATATCACAAGAAGAAATGAAGTACTTTGGCTTTAACATTACTTTTTATGAAGAAAAACAAATTTATTTTGCTAAAAAAAAACTCTTTTAATTCAGTCCACTTACTGCACAGAACTTTAGATCGTTATCCACTCACTACAATAAAATGTAAATAGTGAGATAATCCGACGGCGCAGACCTTCTCATTACCTAAACGACTCATTCACTTCAGTCTGTTTCATTTCCAACAAAATTCCCATTTTTGCAGCAGTCGAATGTTTTGAATGAACTCGGGTTTTATAGGCGTATAAAAATTTAAAAAAAATTTAAAATTGATGTTTTAAACAAAAGTTAGAAAAATATTTTCGGTAAAATAATTTACCGAAAATTAGTGTTGTGTAACACTTCATCGCCTATCCCCCCCCCCCCCACACATATATAAGTTAATTAGGGCGCTTGAAGGTGTACATTCTAGTCAAAAATTCATGCATTTTGACCACTATGACATTAAACTTCAACCTTAAATGGGCTAGGATGGTAGTTCTGATAAATAAATGTAATTCGCATAGGTTGAAAGAAGACATTGCCACCTTTCAGAAAAGTAGATATATCCATGTAAGTTAATTATGGTGTTTGATGGATGATATTCAGTTAGAAAATTACTTCTCAAATTGACGTCCTCACTATTAAATGATTCTGCTGTACCTGTTTAGGAGGGAATTAGCTGCTTGCTGAACCGGTCATTTGAAATCAGGGCAATAGGATAAAGTGAAACAAACGCTTCACCCCTTGGTTTAATTAAGGCTAAGGCTATTCTCAGTCAGGTATGGGAGAAGGGGGTTAGAGGCTTAATGGCGTGTCGATAGCCAGGTCATTAGCGCCAACCTCAGTCACACTGCAGTGGTTCGGGTTGCTACTGCGCCTCACATTACAGCGATGTTAAACAAAACCCCATGGCCACATGTATGACTTGCTGGGCGAGAGTAGCAAGCGTAGTAAACCCTGAACCCTTCGCACTATGATTCTGAATACTAAATTCTATCAACCATAATATCGCAGGCAATTCCGCAGAGAAGAAGGGTAGAAGTAGGGAGGGGGCGAATATGTGGACTTAATACAGGTTAAATACTATACGGTTGTTAAACATACAGCATCCATATTAATAGGCCTATATTTTCGCGAATTAGGCCTATTTTTTTGTTTGTTTTAATTGGTGTTAGCTGGTATTTAATATATCACGCGCCACGCTTCTCTGGGTGACGCGCATATCACGTGACTGGGCTACTCCATTCAGATGGCCAATAGCCTCTGTTCTCGTTCGTCATTGGCTAACTCACGGTGATGTCATGGAAAGGGTGCCGTGGCACATGGTGAAAGCAATTAATGGTGTTTCAAAAGGCCTATTGTGTGCGCGTTGTATCTTGAGTCCTGCAAGTATTTTGTGATCGGCTACGTCTTCCTGGATGGGGTGGCTTTAATCGATGGCCGCGATTGTTTTTGTAACCATCTTGGATATCAACAAGACACTCTGCTACTGAAAACGTACAATCGATTATCTGTGTTCGTTCTGCGGAGAACTCAAGATAGGCCGCGGACACTATAACTCAGGCAACAACGTAAAAATAATTTTTCCTAAGACACTAAATGATCAGAAAATCACGATTGAAATCTTGGTTAGGCGATCAGCTGAACTTTAATTATCTCTCTAGCATCTCATATGTACAGATGAAGGAAAGAAAGACACGAACGAAAGGGCACACAACACGTTAGTTATTTGCACCCGTACGTAAAGAATTAAAATGCCTTATTTGGTGAATAATTCAGTACGCGGCTGAAGATCTGTACCGTAATAATTGCCATTAAAAAAAAACGTTGACGAGGGGGAGTAAAAGAGGTGACAAATGAGATGCACTCTCGGTTAAAGAGCCCCACAGAAAATGAAGCAAATGATGTAGTTGAAAAGTCAGAGAAAACGAAGCAAAAGATGTAGCAGAAGATGCGTCTAAAAAGTCGCTGAACATGAAGCAGAAGTTGTGGCTGAAAAGTCACAGAAAATTAAACAGAGATGTGGCTGAAAAGTTACCGAAAATAAGGGACAGATGTAGCTGAAAAGCGACAAAAAAATAAGCAGAAGATGTGACTGATAAGTCACAGAAAATTAAGCAGAAGATGTGGCAGAAAAGTCACAGAAAATCAAATAGAGATGTGGCTGAAAAGTTACCGAAACTGAGAGAAAGATGTAGCTGAAAAGCGACAAAAAAATAAGCAGAAGATGTGGCTGATAAGTCACAGAAAATTAAGCAGAAGATCTGTCAGAAAAGTCACAGAAAATCAAACAGAGTTGTGGCTGAAAAGTTACCAAAAATGAGGGAAAAGATGTAGCTGAAAAGCGACAAAATAGTAAGCAGAAGATGTGGCTGATAAGTCACAGAAAATTAATTAGAAGATGTTGCTGAAAAGTCGCAGAAAATGAAGAAAGGTTGTAGCTGAAAAACCACAGAACATAATGTTGAAAATGCGATTGCCGAGCCACAGAAAACAATGCAGAAGATGCAGCTGAAGAGCCATAGAAAATAGTTGCTAAGATGGGAGCAGGGAGTCACACAGAATAGCCTAAAATCACGCAAAATGTGGTTTGGCAGACGTTTATTTAACTAACACAAATGTGAGCGGTTACTGCACTGCCATTCTATCTTAAGCCTATACAATTCATAGGCCACGAGAGAAGCGACAATAACACATTATTCATCGCGGAGTTCATACCGAGTAATTTCTGGACCTAGTCGTTCAGCTGGCAGCAAGGTGACGGACCTATTCTTCTGTGGAAAAATACTCAGAAAAACGAGAAGAAGGAAAATACTTCTAAGATGATGAATAGTACTATTCATCATTTGAGCGCATATCCTGCTGGAAAAGTGTGTAATCCTTGAAAAGTTCTTTCTCGTGTGATATCTCGTCATCATTGTGCACTTACAGTTACTACTGCAACATTTCCTAATATTATAAGGTAAGCAGAATCTGCGTGGAGTCATATAACGACTTCTGTTATTGTTGTAAAAAAAATCTAAAGCTGCCAGAATAGGTCATGGTCTACGGCTTATTGTATGATAGGGGTGGTTTATTTTTGACATAATATACTTCTGATGAGTATAACACTCTTAATACAATGAGGCAAAAACATTACCTTAGTATGTCAAGCTGGTGTTGTGAGAGGGCTTTCTTGGCCCTAACAATGCTCATTTTTTGGATTGGTCGGCAGCTATTGCAACTTTCAGCGAGTGATATATTTCTTCATCCGATTTACAAACTCAACATGTGTTTGAAGCATCAGTGATTGGACAAATCAACGTTTTTTATACCTGAGAAATCCACTCTCGCAGAATTAGCTTGACTAAAGACACTGTTGGTTTCCCGGTTCGGGCTATGTACCTACTAAGAGTTTTTGGTGGTGCTCTATAGTCCGTCTGTTACGAAGTCATCTCATGTCTTACGTTAATGTCTTCATCTTAATTTTCGTTCATGTTTATTCATCCCAATTTCCTCAAATGCTAACATGCTTTCCTCACATCTTTTCTCTTTCTAACTCGTGTTTTTTTTTTCTTTTTACCCTGATTGAGTATTTTGCATCAGGTCCGCCGATTCCGTTTTATCTTTCGTTAGGACTGCGGAACAGCGCATTTACGGATAAAGCATTCGTAGTTTCTGCCACTTTATTTATTTACCTTTCAAAACATTTACATGTCTCGGTTCTCCGTAGCAGAAGAAGGCGGTGGGCCACGCCCAAGTGAATCTAAAAGCGTTTTCAGGTGTTAATAATTAAATGCTTCGTGTCCGCCCCCCGTTTGCCGGCTCGCAAAGCACATTTCCTACCTACCCTCTCTCTTCTCGGTCACGTGGTAAAGCAAAAGCTACGTCTCGTATTGATTTGGATTTCATGAATTGTTAAACGAGCGCCACACACGACAGCGCAAACACACAATCATGTCGACTTCGGCGTTCTTTACGCTTTAGTGAACGATAGGACGAGATCTGCGTTTTTGTGTTTGTCTCGAGTGACCTTGGATCACGGAGGCAAAACGGTTGCGTGCGCAGGCGGGGGAGCATCCAGCGGCGTAAGTGGTCGTCCCACTGACACTCGTTGTAGAGATCAGTGGGAAAACAAGGCCTTGATAAGTAGAAGATTGTTCGTGCCAACATGACAGAGAGAAGAGGGTAACAATTTTTGGGAGGTTCCGACAAATGGACGTTCACCGTAATTTTACAGTAGGCCTAAAAATAATAGCGGGGTAACAACTTGAGTTTCTCCAGTGTTTTTTACAGTAAAATTTACGAATTAAAATACCAAATCTGTTCAGGAAGCTAGTAAACTAATTTTGCAGTTTTATAACCTAAGCAGACTTGAAAGACTGGTTTTTTTTTAAGCCTGGTTCAGTCGTGGGATTCTAACTGGCATTATCTTGGTTTGGAAACGAGGTCACTTACCACTGAGCTGTGCTTGCTCGCTTTACTTGGGGTTTCCAGGGAACCCTCACAAAGCTAGCGGTGCACCTTGGAACCTACCTTTTGACCCAGCTCGTAGATGTCCTTTATAAGGAAGATGTATGGGATATGGGGATCGCGTAGGTTATGCTGGGGCAAGAAAAGCAATTTCAAGAAAATAACTGCTCCCTGGCCGAATTTTAAATTATTGAATGAGTTCGTCTTCGAGAACATCTAAATCCTTTTCATAGACGAATTTATTTGCTAATTTAAAACTTCGACCAAACAGTAGTTATTTTCTTTATAAAACTCACAGCACCAATAAATTATTTTACGGGATTTCTGAACCCATTAGGTATTTTAATTCGTAAATTTACCGTGCAAAAAAATGGTGAGCATAAGTTGTCACCGCACGAGTTATTTCTAAGCCTAATGTAAAATTACTGTGAAAGTTCATTTTGGATAGACCATAGTTATTTCTTTCAATTTTTCAAGTTCAATACTTTTTTTTCCAAGTTCAGGACGTTATTTTATTGTGCCATTAGTAATTTTCTGACCCAGACAGCAGAGCACGCTTTATAACGTTAAGTCCACTCCGGATTAGAGTGGATGGTTTCAACAACAAAAGTAAAACGATTCCAGCAGATGAAATTTAGAACATAGTTGTATTCTAATTTACCGTTTCAATCATCGTTATTCAAAGAAAGCGGACAACAAGGTTGAAGACAATTGAGACGTTTTCACGGATTAGCGTTGACTGAGATGGCGAATCAAAAGACCCGACAATTTTACATAATTCAATACATGAGGCATGGTTCTTTATATTGAAAGGCGGGAATCCCTTCTTTAAGCCAGTGCCTGTGTATGTCAGTAGAAGTTAGTTATTATTTAAGTAACCCCTTCCACAGCCTGTAATCCGAATAGAAAGAGCGAGAGGTATATAACCCGTTCCACTCGAGATGTGTTTAAATCCCATGTGTGTATGGGTACGTGACATAAGTGAATAATCTCAGACATCTTCTTTGACGAAAGACTAAGGGTATAACATCTCGGTTTTGCTTGCTCCGTTCTCTTGGGGTTGCGGGTACTGTATCCCTAATGAATATCGTTTTTAGTCACTGGCCTTAGATAGTTTTCCTTGGTGTGTAGAAGTAGCAAGCAAATATGGTCAAACATTCGAAACATGTGCTCACCGGAGGGACATCTTAGAAGATGAATTTAGATGACACTACACGGGCTCTGCACTTAGGATATAATAATTACAAAACTAGCCATATCTTTCCCTTCGCTCACTCTGTTGGCTTTGATCCACGCAACATTTTAGTTGAGATCTTGCTAACTGGTTTGCCTGATCGTAATTTGACGTCGTACGCAGTTTTCAAAGCAGTTTTTAGCATATTTGAGGGTAAAAAAAAATTCAAGTTACAGCATTGAAAATAGGCCCATCCGAAGCATTACTAAACACTCTTTCATTTGGTGCTAATCTCACTTTTGTAGACGCCCAAGTTCAAGAGGAGTAGGAGTACACGCACACATGCACGCACATCGTACGTTTTTAATCATGTAGGTAATGAGCATTCCTTACCTTAAATGTCTGATTACAGACTGCATGTGAAACCCATAGCAATATTACCAAACAAAGTCTTGGTGATTATTGATCAGCTGACTAAGAGTCCATTGGGGGATTGAGGAGACCGAAATAGTCCTTTAACTGCCTTCTTTACCCGTCAGAATCTGGGATCGCTTTATAACCTAAGGGTGGGTTTATGTAATGACAATTTTCTCGCTCACGAGCTTTTACTTGGTGAGTATTAAATTTGCTGGCTGCCTCTCGCCTTTACCACAGCATGTGGCCTTCAAGTTGTCCGTGCGTAGAAAGCATGGCAACGAATAGGCCTCAGATCATCTCCTCGTGCCTTGCGACTGAAGATACGGTGCACGCGATATGACTGCGTCGATTTATGACAACAAGAAAACAAGTTTTACTGCAGTGCAAGATGGTGGACTGTTTTTTGAATGCCAGCCTTCGAAGGTTTGTTTTCGATTCGATAACCCCGAAATGGACGCCATGTTGGATTTTGAATTCTCACTGCAAGCAGCTCTTTATTCTTCCATCATGTGGTCACTTTGTGCGAGAATAGAGAGAGAATTTTGGAAATAGCGAGGCAGCAATGTTGTAGCAATGTTTAAAATGACTCTTGTACTTTGGTCTTAATCGTTATTTTTATTTATAATTCATTGAATTGCTTATGTATTTCCGCATTCATTTAGTAGAAATTGGAAACTAATCGTTAATAAACAATGGTTGCCTAGCAAGCATAGCGTTCGGCGAGCGAGAAGATCGTGTTGCATAAATCCTCTCTAACTCAGCATTGCGTTTGTCTACATTCCACCATTCGTCGGAGGTACATCCATCGCGTTCTAGGGCCTCTTCTTTCCATCGCTCTCTATACCTGTAGTGAGCTTTCTTGAATCAGTGCTGCCCCCTTCTTATTGGAAGTTGGTGTGATTCCAGGCTCGATTGGCCCCTGACCTACCGCCCACCTTTTATGTCCACTCGACTCCCATCTTTGCGTCAGGCCAAGCGGCAATGACGGACGGCATCCCAGTTCTAATGACGCCTACACCCATCGTTTATGACCGGGCATAAAGATAGCGCCGCCATTGTTGAGCCGACTGCTTTTGGCGGGAAGAGGAGTGAGTGAGAGCAGTCCCGCACGGCCATATAGCAGGTCCGCACGCACGCTCAACGTCAGATACCATACGTTCTCTGGGATTATTGAAGGATATAGCTGGGGTTTGATGGGCTGAATGGTGTAGATCAACTCGGCTAGAAATAACGGGGGATGAGGATTTCGAGTTAAGGCGATTTAAGATGAGATCAAAACGAATTTTTTTTTCAGTTATTTACTGCATTTCCCGATATTTATTGTTATACAGTACAGCGGCCTACATATTCCAGCAAAAAACAATGGTTTTTTTTTTTTTTTAGAATCCCATTTAACTGAGTGTAAAATTGAACAATATAAGGCTTATTCTTTACTTGTTTAAAGACGACATGTTGGGCCGCCAGTGGGCCGCTTTTGATAAACAGTAAAAAGATTAACTGAAAATAGAGAAAGTCACACACTAGAACTAAAGTAGCACAGTAACCCACTTTTATTCACTTACGTACCATTCAAGTGATGTTACCCGATTTGAACCGGCAAACCAGTCTTCACCAGATCAGTGCCTTAAGCGTTTACTGATATGGTCACTGACCAACTGTCATAAAGATAACTTTTGACAACATTAGTTTGGATTGTGTCGAAACTATTAAGGACCATGGTGTATGAATAACCGATGACCTGAAAATCTCTACTCACTGTAATATTATTGCATCATCTGCAAAGAAAAGGGCCATCCAAATAAAACGTTGTTTTCACTTAAAAAATCCAGAAACACTCATTTGGACTTTCAAGGTATTTGTTCGCCCATTGGTAGAGTACGCACGTCAGGCATGGTCTCCTTCTCTGATCAAGAATATGTGAGGAGTTTACCGTAAGTACGTACCTGGCTGCTGTCTAAAGCGTTTAAAATCCTTCGAACTGCGTCGCATTGAGGGGTGGCCTTTCCCATAATCATATTGATCTGTGTTATGCAAAAATTTGTTCGTTAAACCACAACATCAAAGAACCCCGAAAAATATAACCCAAACAGAAATTTGACGGCCTGCGACATGGCATGATGGAACGGAACGGAACGGAGTAGTGTGCTACAAGCTTAAGATGGCTGACTACACTACTTTATTTCTAGTGTATCATGTTCGTTGATTGCTTATTCCAATTAACTTTACATTATTTACAGCAATTTATGTCTATTTCTTAAACGGTAAAAAAAAAATCATCTGTGTTAACTGTGTGTATTGTCTTTAATGACACAGCTAGAAGTCGTTAAAAATAGAAAAAGAACGGGATTTTAGGAGCATACATTTTAACATAATTATTCTAAGAACTTCATTATAATTGTAGCATTGTGTGCTCAAGCAGAGGTACACATTTTTTTTATAACATCTTTGAGCCTTAAGTCAGCCGTAGCAATTTAATGCACGTGTGGCTGAACCGGCTCAGTTTTGAGCATTACAAGAATTTTTCGAGAGAAAAGAAATATCTGGTAACGGTAGGATCCAACTCGGGGATTTGAACCAAGAAACCTCCGATCACCGTAGGAGCCGAAAGATTGTCCAAAATTGACCAGAATAGTTCCCATAGCCATTGAAGAAGAATGGTAGCCTCTCACACTACCTGACCGTCAGTTCTGGTGGGGACTTTGCCAAGATCCCCACTCCAGGGGTTCTACCAGATCCACAAACCAGGCCGAGCTCTCTCACCGCTCAGCCATGATGACCACTTTATAGCCAGAGAGCAACTGAAGTGGGATATTATCGTGTTCAAGTTCTTAAATGGAATATTGATGCGTTTTTATTTGGTCCGTTATGGAAGTGCTTTATGTGGAAATATGAAACTTGAACGCAACAAAATTATTCATAAAATCGCACAAAGCGCTGAGTACAACAACATTCATTAAGGACTACACTTCGCATTCAGACTTCTGACTGTGTTTATGGTGCTTAGTGCTTAATGCACTGTACTGTGTGCTTAACTTATACTTCCAAGTGGAGTCTGCTGTTGGGGGGGGGGGGGTCTGTAACTAATGTTAATTTAAACTGGTAATTTAAACAGTAACAAGTTAACAAGTAGAATGTTTTCCTGTAACTAATCTTCAGCGATTTCATCAGTAACTTTCTCAACTAACAATTTTGTGGCAAACATGTTTTTTGTTTAGGCCAATACCTTCTTAGTTTTTTTTTTTTTTTAATTTACTAAATAATCTGCAATATGACTAATTTCTTTGTTCGTAAGAAATTCTAATTTTAATCTCCAAAAAACTAACAGAAACTGGACTGAAATTTTTTTTTTTTTTTTAAAGACAGGGACCATACAGTGAACTAGTAGTACAACAGCTTCTTCATGAGTATACTAATATAAGATTAAGCTAGTTCTAACCCAGACTCAGTGGTTGCTACGGGTAATCTTTCCAATTTTTCTAACGTTAAATATTGTAGTTATAACGAAATCGACGCTCACGGAAATGCACTCTTTAAAATATTTCCTCCCTATGCGTTGCGTGCATTAGAATTACGTTAATGCAGTTAGGAAGTTTGCTTGGCCATGTTTACCAATAAGATTACTAAATTACAAATTTCAAATTTATTGATTCGTAACGTTGAAGCCGATAGTAATATTCATGGTAGTTTACTGGTGTAAGCTAGTGATGAATATACAAGTTTAAGAGTGCAAACTCTCTATTACATGCTGTCCGATGATTAAATGAAGCGCAAACAGTGTACAGTGTAAACAGTGTAAATGATTCAGTGCACTGTGCTGCAGCATTTGACCTGAGGATTAACTGATAACAATTTTAATGATTCAATACCGATACTTACCCAGAAACGTGCCGATACCACTACCGATGCGATGCTTAACTGGTGGTGGACTTTCAAGGTGTTTGTGAGGCCAAAATAAAGTCCTACTATCCATCCACCTGACACAAAACATCTCCTCACAATAGCTGCTCTCTGACTTGCCGTCTTGACAATATTACAGCAGTGAGAAGCAAGTTTTAGGTCAATAGCAAGCCAAACGCCCAAATCTTTTAAACAGAGAGATGATGACCCTTGGGCAGTCAGATTTAGAGTAATTAAGGTGCATTTTTGAAAGGCCAATATGAAAAACATTTTACTTGTCAGCTGATAATGAGAGCTTAACCTAATTCATCAGACCAACTCGAGAAATAAGACAGGGCAGAAAATAATTGGAGGTAATTTGATGTGACAGTAATTTTGTGTAAAGCTTAACATCAACAGCAAATTTTGGCGCTTCATCACCTTGGTTTACAGCCCGGAGGTCAGAAATTTAAAGGCAGAATAATAATGGGGTCACATATTTTAATTTTCATTTTAATGAGATCACATATTTTAATTTTCACATACCGTAGCCTATTTTACTACCACCTATACCAAAGCTTAATGGATTTGAGCGGAGTTTTGGAAACCGAGTCGAACGCCTTGGTATAATCAACCAAAATTACGTCTGCAGGTATACCAATAGCAAGACGCATAATCCAGTCACCAAGACGCTGCAGTAGTTGAAGAGTGGTCGACCGTCTGGATACGAAACCAAATTGGGTTCCATCAGAAAGATTATGCTTCACCAAATAAGATGGCAGCTGATCACGAGATGTATTTTACACGGGACGTACGTTAAAGAAATAGGACGGTAGCTTTGGGGAATGGCCGCACTGCCTTCTTTATAAACTGGTGTCACCGATGCCAATTTCTAGCAAACTTGCAAAGTGCCATGTTTTACAGAGCAAATACTAAGATCACACGCAAATTCCTTGAAAAATGCTGTAGAAAATCAATCTGGCCCAACAGCCAGACTGTTCATTGAAAGGCCAAAACATTTTCAATTGTTTTAGAAGAAATATGTACCATATGGAAAGTAGATTTAGTTAACAATGATGGAGTTGGATTTTTTCTATCATCAGGCACACAATTTCAACATAAAAGCTTTTTTAGGGTAATGGCCTTTTTTATTACTATCAGTTTGAAGGTCACTGTATGAATTGATGGGGGGAACATCCAGAGAAGTCTCGGTTTTCTTTTAAAAATGACGAAACAATGCGGAGATATTTCTTTCAGCAATCACTTTAAGTTCCCTTTCAATTTCCAGATTCTTAATTTTATTATAGAGAAGTTTACTGCGAGTAGAGTACGCAAGTTTAGATGCCGAGTCACTGGAAATTCTAAACCTCCTCCATAACTCTTTTTTCATATTTAGCAGTTTTGAGATATGTTGCGAATTTATCCTATCGTAATTTAGAACTGATTGCAGCGAAGCGCGATTTCATTAGCTTCAGAAAGATGAGAGTGGAATATTTCCACATGGTTTCCACATCAGTCACACTCCTTAGCAGTAAACAATTTCGCCGAGTAAGGTTCTGTAGTCGTAATTTGGGATGGTGCTTTACAATATTTAAACTCTCCATTTCACCCATCCCCTCCCATTCATATGATAACTTGCTATTCTCCAGGTACTTAGGAAAGCCATGAACGTCAATAGGAGCCATCTTTGTGAGCCTTGTCCTGCAAAGCCATTCGCCTCATAACGGATTTTAAAAAGGCCCGTATTCCCTTCAATTGCTGCTCTGCAGGAAACTCTAGGAAACTGTACTGAATTTTTCTTTTCCTGTATTGGCTACAAGTAAAAAGAGCGAGCAAATTACATTAGTTGGTTAAATGACACTGACCAGTGGCCAGCATTTAGTCCTGGTCTCATTTTTCGTGTACTCCTGACATGGACTGAGGAAACACGGACCTTTCTTATGTGGCAATAACTCAAGTCGATGTGAACTCGTCTCACGTTAAGTGGCGAGAAGTGGATACACGGACCTACTCAGGCCGGTCGCAGCGACAACACGTAAATTTACTAGGTACTTCGTTTTAAGTCGATTAAGTGGTCACGCTTCTATATCCCCTTTCAACTACCAGGGATTTCGGCTTCGTTACAAGAAGTGACCTGTGGGCGCCCAAGTTTCCTGGCGTTTTTGCATGCTCACCTCACCCAATAACAGTTAAAGATGCCTACAGCTATGTTACCTTTCCTGTATGATTCAGTTTTGCAACATTACGTCAAATGTATGAAAATGTTGCAAATACATTTATATTCCTGTTTTTCCCACGTAGGTATTGCTACATTCACTGAAACTTATGTAAATATTGCAAAAGCTGTATCCACGACAAGAGAGAAAGGATATGTCCATTTAAAGCATCATACGATATTAATGTAAGGTGGATACGTGATAGTTGTTAAAGGTACCTTAAAATGGCTTGAGGTGGATATGCAGAAGCACGTAGTTTCGGTCGACTTGAACTAGAACGATTTAAGAAAGACAGCTGTACCTCAAGCAATTGAAATACCCTACGTCTTGAGGCTTGGGTTGATGGCAGTGGCCCCTTGGCGTGTCCCAAGTGGCATTTTCAAATTCCGCCTGGCACCCTCCAAAAGGATCTACTCAACCTTCCGGCAGTTGAATTATCAGTACACCGCATATCAGTAGCTTTTCGCCTATGGGTTGAATTCAGAAGTTGGCGTGGCATGTGCTTCTGTGCATATGGGAGTGACTGTTTCCCATTTCCCTTCCTTCAGGCTATTCAGTGTTTTGGGCGGAGAATCTTACACTCGGTCTGGCTGTTGAATTGATCTTGACCTTTGGGACACATATTTTTATCATCATTAGTGATTCCATTAGTGCAACGGCGTCCATGGTGCTGCATATCCCTCGGAACACCTTGACACAACGAACCCAAGGTCAGCTTTCCCGCTTGTCTGGCCAGTGACAGAGTGGCCTTCTGCTGGATCCCGGGCCACGTTGGGATGGCGAGGAATAAGCACTCTGAAGCGGTGCAAATCGTTACTGTCAAAAGGGAGCTCAACACAGACACCTTTCCAACTCATCGTATGAGGTTGCATGCTGCTTGGCAAGCCTTGTGGAACAAACAAGACGGCAATAAGTTGTGGGCTATTAAAGGCACCGTCCAGCCATGACAATAGGATTGTAACCACAGTTGCCGAGAAAAGGTGGTGTTGGTCCATTTACATATTGTTACACCAACCTTACACATTGCTTCCTTTTGAGGGGGATGTCCCTCCTGGAAATCATTAGTGTCGCCAGCCACTTGTGTCATCACCTTGATGGTGTCCGTTGCACTTTCCACCAGTTGCAAGACTTTGAACTCCAGTTGGGTGACGAGTTGTTCCTCCAGTTCAGGGTTTTCAATGTTTTGCAGGAGGTGCAGCTATATGATAAGACCTAGATATGGGTTTGTTTTAAGATTATGTGCAATGTGGGGCACAGTGGCAACTCGAACCACTGCATGGCGACTGAGGTAGGCACGCATGACCTAGCGGTTGAAGCGCCTTGTGATGTTATTAAAACGACATCTTCTCTGCAACACGCATGAATAGTTGAAATAATACCTAATTTGTATTCATAAAATTACGTGGTAATATACTAAGGAATACAGTATACATTGACATGGGACGACACATTCATAATTTAAAAGGTTTCCGTATTATCCAAAGAGAATAACATTGCTGAAAACAAAGTTTCAAGTTAATACCTCCTTTTCCGTTCTGTTTTAACTCTTGACTTTGAGTGGATCCAAGAAACCGAAAGAATTACGAAGACTCATAGGCACGAGACTGCTCGGTAGAATTTTTCACGCAACGTCGAGACGCATACGGTTATGAATAATGATGTTTGAGAGGTTATTTGGCATGCAAAAAGAGTTGTGAGTGGGTGGGTATTGGTGGGCGGACCATGGGGAGTGAGTGATTGGAAACGGAACATGGATGAGGCACGCGATGAGAATGGATCATTCGCCGTTTGAAGATAATGTGATTTGAGAATGGGGAAAGGCAAAAGATGCATTCGAAAACGAGATGAAGGGACTTGAGCGTGGCTTCTAGGGAAATATGTTGGAGTACCTTACTTTTACCCGTGCAGTTGCATAGAAATTGAACTGGTGCCTTGCAATACTAACACTGAATGTGCGTGGCTTCTAGGGAAATGTATTGGAGAGGCTTGCTTTACCTGTACACTTGCGAAGCGAGTGAACTGGTACCTCACAACACTAACACTGAACAAATGTAGAGACTTGCTTTCAAAACCACAGCATGTCATTTAACGGCAAGACCCCCTTACGAGTAATGTGAATACCACATATGAGAATGAATCTAAGTTCAGTGATAAAAAGTACGCGTTACCAGGATTCTTAGATGGAAAGCAGTTAAAGCGTAGCTTAGGGAAGAGTGGGGGGGGGGGGGGGGCGCGGGTTGTGGCTTAATTGGACGTCGACAGCTTGGTCATTAGCACCAACCTTAATTACACTGCAGTGGCCCGTGATGCCACTGTGCCACACATTAGGGCAAAAAAAAGTATCTTGTTTTACGGGAGTTTATCACTGAAATGCAACATGCAGGCAAGGGGCGGGGGATTTTCTTTTTATACTAAAATTTAGCCTGTACAGGTGAGAGAATTTTTTTGGTAAGTCATAGTTTAACGATATCATAGTTATTTTTAGCCTTTGGTAAAGCCCACTAACAACTAGTTAGAGGAACAGAGAGCCATCTGCCAGTCTGCATGTTTATGTATTACGTTAAATTAAGGGTAGATCTCATGTGCCCTGTTTGTTTCGAAGGCAAAGCAAAGTCATACAAAAAATTGACACGCACGATTTTTGGAGATGCAGGTGCTCCTGTAAAACAAGTATGTTATTTTTTTGTCCTTAAAGAGATGTTAACCAAACACCAGGTCTAGAGACCTTGTCGTAAATCTGTATCCTTGTGGGACAAACAAGACGGCAATAAGTTGAGGCGTATTAAAGGTACTGTCCAGGAATGGCACTCAAGAGTTTTGCCATAGTTGTCTGGAAGAGGTGGTGTTAGCCCGTTTGCACATTGGTCACACCTATCTTACTCAATTGCTTCCTTATGAGAGGGGCTATCCCTCCTGAATGTCATTGGTACTTGCCGTGTGGAGTCTGTGTTGTTACCATTAGTGCAAGGTATGTTCTGAACTTTAACTAAAAATGGAGCTCAATATCAGTTGTTGTGTCTTTCGTTACGTTGAAGGAGTATTACGCCACCAAGAGTGTGAAATTCGTGCCTGGTATCAAGGGTTATATGTCGGAGAGGCTTTAGTACTTTACCGAGAAAGTTGCAAAATGGGTAAAATGATGACTCGTGTCAGTAAAGTGACTAAATATAAAGACTTGCTGTGTAAACCAGGACCTCATTTCGACACAACTTAAAGTTTTGAGAGAGGAGACTAATTTGTTGGTTGGTCTACCCAAATGTGAAATTTGATAAAAGCTATATGACGTTTAAAAATTTCAGGCCAACTGTTGTTCATTCTTGTAAGATCTAATGAACTGCTGTATAATTTTTAAACCGTTCATAATTGCTAGTAACGTAACCAAAACAAAAAATGTGGATGTAATTTGTTGCTGTATACGTCACACAAGCTATACTGAGGGCTCCGCTACAAGTATCAGTTAGACGATGGCGTTCCGCAACAATGAAGTAAGACTTTCGCTGTGAAGCAAAAATTTTACCGCATTGTTGCTGAACGCCATCGTCTATCACATTTGTACAATGAAGACTTCAATCTTTATTAAACGAGCCATTGTTGCAGTAAAGTGACAGTGTTAGGCGCATTGTTGCCAAACCGTCGTCGAACTTATATGTACAACAACGATTTGCTTTGTTAGTAACCGAGCCATTGTTGTGACAGTATAAGGAGCCATTGTTAGCAGGAATGTTCTTTGCTCCAACTCCATTCTTATAACTCAATAACTGCAATAAATGCCTTATTTGTTTGTTTTAATCAAATTTAACTCTTCCCTTCGGGTCTTTCTTCAGCTGCAATAAATGTATTATTTTGGAAACATTGATACGTAATCATTGTTACGTAAACATTGATAGAGGTAGTAGATTTACTTACGTAAAGAACCAAAGGCCTTCGTTTACTTACTTTCGTAAGTAAGAATTCTATGTCTAGAATTCTTAGTCCTTACTTTTAAAATTAAGAGTTGTTAATTTAAAGGGTGAAATAGTTTAATAATAATTTAGAAACTCTTTGGGATATGTAAACATGGACAGAGATGGCATTTTTACTGCTTAAGGAAGAACCAAAGGCATCATTTTCTTACGTAAGAAAGAATTCTACACTGAGCAGTGGTACTAAATAGTGGCAAGACAACGGTTTCATTGTTGTGTCTTCATGATATAAATCCATTGCTTCAACAATGGTCTAACAATGAAAGAGTTGTACAACGCCAGAAAGAACATTCCAGTGTGTTCGGTGTCACTGTCTCAAATCAGTTAATGTCGGATGAAATTTAGCAACGGGTGCATACGGAATTTGAAAAAAAAAATTGACTAAATGTCGAAATGAGTGTTAAATAAATGGGTGGCACTGTACCTCAGCTAGACACCGACATTTAGGCCCCTAAATAGCAGTTGATCACTTAAAAATCAAGCTGTTCTCACCCTTGATTTTAAGTGATTATTTCCATTTTACACAGCTTTTCGTGAGTATGAAGGAAGCGAACAAACAAGTGAATACTGCAAGCGAAGGAATCCAACACCGATCTGTATGTGGGCATCTGGATACATGGAACCATGAGTGAGATTTGTTGTAGGAATGTTAAAGAAGCAATTACCTTGCACGGTAAAACGCGTGCAATTGATAATATTACTGTTTTATTTTTCCATTAGCAATTATTTTTTTTTGCATTCTTCGCTGCAAAAGAACTTTAACTATGGTATATTATGGCAAATGGGGCTTGCGTTGTTCATGTATTTCTCGGTGCCACTGGCCTTATACATGGGACTCCATTACTGCTGCTACTAAACATCGGCTCAGCTTTCCAAGGAAAACCCGAACATCACCAAACCATATTTGAGATAGGTATTTCATATTCAAATTTGCGAATTCATTCACCAATCCGTCGTCATGAAATATCCTTCAAATCGGAACAAAATTTCGAATGTTATGGTGTTCCAAACTGACAGGTGCATTCACAAACAAACAAACCTACTAACAAACAGAAACAAAAATCCGATTTCAGTCCAGGTCAATCAAAAGGCAAAAACCCAAATCCATGTCTCGATCCAAATCTTGATCGTACATGTTTCTTAACCGGTTTTGTTCTCTTGTGTTTATTGCCTGTAATGGGTTGAGAGCTGTAACTACGTGATGCAATCTACACAGCCACTTTACACATGCATTAAACCGCATCATGATGCTATTAACCAACGTGACACCATTAATGGCATGACAGTCCTGTGCATCGAAACCCAACACCTACCAAATTGATACTACATTTTAACCTCAACGAGGCACTGCATTTACGAACACCATGGAAACCTGCGTTATACGATACGCAGCTCGAAGTCATGATGGCACTAAACTCCATCGGGGGGGGGGGGGAAGTACTCATCAACTGCCGACCTCGAAATCATGCATAATAAGTGAGGTAAGTTAATCGTTTTAGCTGTATCTCAGATTAAAACCTCTTTTGGGTTTTATCTAAAAACCGAAACCCGAAATGAAAAGATTTACAAAATACTAATGTTTAAATTTGTTTTATCTTAAATTCAAAATAAAGTTGGACACGAAGCTTGAATTACCTTGTGTGTCAATAATTTAACTTAGTTACACAGACAATTTACAGTTAGCGATAAACAAAAGAATACAAAAATATAAAGCAAGTATAATACCGAACAACGTATTCAAGCAGATGAATTTTACAAATACATTTAAATAATAAAAATTACAAATACAATTGAAATATTTATAGAATGCAACCACTTCTTCACGTCCTATTTCATCTTACTAATACTAGTCAGTTTCTGTAATTTTTTTTTCCAAAATTGTTAAAGATTTTAGGGATATAATAATTTTTTCCCTATTCATTTTTCTAGTCCGGTATTTCGTACTTTGCTACATTTCTCTCAAGTATTTCGTTTTTGATTTATCATAATTTATGTGCCGTACGTATTGTCAAAAGAGTTTTTTTGTTATTACAGTAAAATCTCTCGTTTGTTTAATATTTAAAACTTTAAATCCTTTCTGTGGTTCTTGTGTTCTTTTTTTTTTTAAATAGCATTTTAACTAATTCACTTTGGAAAGACCTTTTAACAAACGAATGGGAAGCAAAACCATAGATTTTAACAACCTATCTAATTTGGTGATAGCTATCCTAGCTTCATAGATTATTTTTTTTAAAATTTCATTTACTAGTTTTCTTATCTGGTAGAGCTTTACCATAAATTTTATTAACGGTTTTGATAATTTAATAATATGGTCTTTAAAATATTTAAAATACTTACCAAAATGTAAACATACATTTTGGCAAGTATTTTACTAAACCTATTAGAAAATTAATTTTTTAAATAAATTTTACTAAAATACTTACTAAAATGTATCATCGTGAATGTTCTAATTTTTATACAAGTAACAACAAATCTTCTCCTAAAGAAATATTAAAAATAAAATCATACATTTTTCAGTCCAAAAGTAGTATCCATTCCACCTAGGAAATGTCAGACCACTAACGAGTCTGATTCTAAAATTTTGGCGTGACTCGGTGCTTGACGAAAACAAGCCTATCATGCACTAGTTTGTGCAGTAATTTTGGCTGCAAAACTGTTCTTCGTGCAGTAATTTTAGTAGCAAAATCATTCCTCGTCTTAGATTCTTTGGATCTAGTGATTCGGTGAGGGGTTTGGAGATCTTCTTTAAGTCTGAGCTCAAATCTTCATTTTACAGCTGCCACATTACGGCATCTGCGAATCGTCGTGCAGCTATTGTTCGGCGCTGCTTTACGTCTGGGAACTGGAAAACATTGCTGTGGGTATATAAAGTTTGTGATCGTCTGACGTTGGAGTTTGCAAGTCAGGTTTGGTCACCTCATCTTTTAAAGGATGTGGTCAAGGTTGAATCAGTACAAAGGCGCTTTACAAAGGCTTTGCCTGGTCAGTATTCTTTGCCCTATAAGGAGCGTCTTGCTCAGCTAGAGTTGGGTTCTCTGGAACTCTGTACACTAAAGATGGATTTAATCTTATCCTACAAAATTCTTCACTGTCGTCTACCGGTCGAGCTTCCTTTCTTCGAACTTAAAACTTTTACTAAGACTAGAGGGCATAACCTCAGGCTTGTTCGTTAAGTGTTGTCATCTCGATACCAGAAAAAAGAAAATATTTTTTTCTCATGCCGTGTTGTCCCAGTTTGGAATGGCCTTCACGATGTGTTTGTCTCTGCCACGTCGATGGAGGGGTTTAAACGTGGTTTGAACAAAGGGTTTGATCCAAACCCATTCGTGGTTATAGTACATAGACCGCAACAAATGCTGGCGGATATTAACTTTGTTCAAACG
>JAHWFP010244486.1:0-14104 GCA_023313725.1 Lithobius niger
TTCCTGATACATGAGCTTCTATATCCCATAACGCCATAAGATGCTTCCAGATGTTGTGAGCATTTCGCACACTGTACGCTCCCGCTGCAGTGCCATGACGTCATAAGAACCAAAAAAAAAAAAAAGATGTTGCTTTAAAATATATGACTCCTAAATTTCAGTGTCCCATTAGTCTAATAGAACCAACTTTTTTTCGTTACAGGTGCAGTGATGTTATGCCAGATGGCGACATTACGCCCTCCCTTCCCTTTTTCCCCCGTTTTTCAAATTCAATTACCGCAGAACAATATTACGTTATGTAGCTAGAAGGCCGCGTAATACATTGGATGTGAAACAGAGAAAGATCTACGTAACCCCGAGTGGCAGCACTAGCATTTTTTACAATTTTTTACGACCCCCATCAACATCATCACCGAAAAAAAAATAACGAAGGCGTGTCAAAATATAGGGGATTCCGAGGAGGCTACAAAAGAACAGAATTCTACGGCACCCAAGAGAAATACGTCGTGGTTTACGAACTCACTGTGAAGCCACGACGAAAATAAAGAACACGGGAAGAGGAAAAGAAAGTAAAATTAGCTTATGGCTTCTGCTTCTGAAGCCGAAGAGAGATTAAAGTATACCAGAGGGATACCTCCTTAAGGTTATTTTCCAGCGAGATATTGAACCCTTTAATAGCAGTTCGAACGTCTCACACGAGAATGAAGATAACTAGGCTAAGGGCGATAAAAATAAATACTTGGTTCTCATAAGTGCACGAACCGAAAGTCGATGCTGGCGGGCCGCTTTTTATTTTTATTTTTTTTAACCTCTAAAGGTCTGATGCGATGCAGTGAAAATTTTTTTATAGTGGAGGATGTTTTTTTTTTTGTTTTTGTGGAGCTTCCCTAAAAATGCGATAAAATATGAAAAACACATATTTTAAAATCTGTTTTGTTGCAGGCATGAAACATGACCGAATTTCCAAGGTTTTAACGTGTGAACTGTGTATCCACCACCAAATAAAATAGTGTATGCTAAAATAAATAATGATACTAAAAAACAAAAGATTCAAATCACAAAATCAGTTCACCTTTGTGTTCATAAAATTGGAAGATATATGTTGATTTACTTGTTGAAAGTCAGCTCAACTAACCTTATAATAATGTGCAATTGAAATGAATAATTCTTACACTTGGAGTTCACAGTATTAGCCAAGTTAACAACTACGGATGATGTTATTGGCCATTCTTTGCCTGAATAGTAAGTAGCCTTACTTTTGTCTACAACAAGCGTAGTGCTGGGCAACAAAATGCCGACAAGTATAATACCCAAAGTAAAATAAATAAAAAAAGTACACTTTTCGCAATTTATTGCGTGCGCATTTTTTAAAATTTTTTTATTTATTTATTTAACAATAAAAAGGAGTGATGCGGCCCGTAATTATTGACACGGGCGCTTATGAGAAACAATGTTGTTTTGTTTCGCGGCTTAAGTCCAGCGACGAAAGGTGAGGTTTGTGAAGGTTCCTTTGAAACAGAGCACAACGACCAAACACAGCCGAGTGGACAGGGCCCAGGCCTCCACGCCAAGAGGACATATTTAATTTTAAAAGAATCCATTAAAATGCACACACATACAAACACACATAAGCAGTACAAAAGAAGTTTTGGAAAAAAACATCTTCCGCCATCAGGTTTTCAATTAATAAGTAAAAATATACAGCAATGTACTGCCTGTTTAGTGCTTCCACTTCTCACATATACAATTTCCCCAAGTAAAGACAAAATTTCCTTTTTTTTTTCCCTTTATTTATTTTTCTTCCTTTCTTCCTTTCATTATATCACCAATTTTTAATATTTCTTGACTTTAGAAAAATTATGGGCCCCTTCTGATGGCACAGGAACTAATTTACGGGCCCCTTCCATTGGCGCAAATTGAAAATAAAATTCAAACGACTACATAGCCTATTTACAACTAGACCTCCTGCGATTCCTGCTATAGTCTGTTCCACATTATGTTTTCAGAAAACTGACTGTAAGATGCCACGTTTCCTTGCACAACGAGTGCAAAAACCTGTGAATGTCACACTTGTCGACTCTACACAGTCACTGTTAGAGTCTACGAGTGGGATATTATGTGTTTTTTTGCATTTATAATGGAAGGAAACGTGGCGTCACACAGTCAGTTTTCCTGCAAACTTAATGTGGAACAAACTGTAGAAGTGAAAGAAATGGATGGATCGGTAAAAATTACTGCTGCCTCAATTTTCGTGATTTTAGCCTTAATAAGCCAGCAAGAGACGGGAAATAAATACTAACCAAATTGTAAATTGGGGTTGTGTAAGATTGGGGGGGGGTTGGATTAGGGTTTAAAATGTTAATACACCTTTGTTGGGAGTATATAGAAGATTGTAGGCTTACGAAAATTTCGAGAAAGTAGGTGTGAACGGAGAGAAGGCCGTGCGTCACTATAGAAAAAAAAGTAATTTGCAAAAATAAAACACGGATTTTTCCCATTCTTTCGCCTTTTCCCCTAAAAAGGGAAAATTTTCCCGTAACTGGACACCTTAAAAGCATAAAAATTCTAAAACACAAAACATAACATTTTAGATTTTTTTTGCTTTTAAGGTGTCACTGTCTTGTTGATGGGTTGCCTCGGCGGTACAATGTCATGTATTTTTAATCATTAATTGCTGATTGAAAACCTGATGACGGAGGATGTTTTCTCCAAAACGTCGTTTGAACCTTTTGTGTGTTTGCATTTTAATGGCTTCCTTTTTAATTAATCTCGCATTGGTGCTGCTTTTCCTTCAATTTTCCTTCGAGAGGACAAGAGATCAAATCGCGCCTCTGACATAAGTAGCTCTTTGGGGGCTAAGGGTTCAGGGGTGGGGGTTGATATATGGATGGAGCAATGGAGTTTTGATGCCAGAGATGGAGATTGGAGAAGAGTCGGCCTTATCGGTTCTGATGTTTATTGAAGGTTAATCGATATCCGGATGTAAATAATGTTTGCCCGCCTACACGGACAGTTCTAATGGTTCAAAACACAAATTAATTGGTGAATTAACATGGCCTAACATGGCCTAAGTAATAGCGAGACTATAAGCTAAAGGGATGAGCGAAATTGTAATTAAAGGGACATAAATCCCTGTTGGCTTTCCTGCATGACTCACTTTTGTGACATTAGTTCAAACGTATGAAAATGTCGCCAACATATTAATTTTCTTGTTTTTTCCTTGCATTCGAGGTGATTTTGCGACATGGGCGCGTTTACGCAACAGCTCGCCTTTGCATTCTCGCAACGAGAATTTAATCGCGATGGTAAAGGTTTGTTGCCATGGTAACGACTCTGCCTGGCTTAGCTAAATCCGACATCATTTGACCAAATGATTGCAGTCGTATAATCCGTTACACGAAGATAAAGAATTCCTCCGGACGAAACAATTTTCCCAGCCGCTTCTGAATCACATTATCAACTGTTTACGGTGGGAGCCGGCCGAGGTAAAGCCGCCGCCATGTTGGAATTTCAGAAGATTTCTAGCTTCGAGCCGCGAGAACGCAAAAGCGAGTCGTTGCGTAAACGCGCACTAACTCTAACCTGTAAATGTTGCAAATGCTTTTCTCAACGGTCCCACGATATACCGGAAGGATTTATGTCCTTGTAAGTGAGCCGAAAATAGTTAGGGCTTACATTGAGAACATCTAGCCGCTTCGTTCACAGCAGTGTGGAGGAAACCTGCAGGCTATCTGTCCGGCATCCCTGCTTAAAAGGACATAAATCCTTCCGGTATATCGTGGGACCGTTGAGAAAAGCATTTGCAACATTTACATACTACATAGGTTAGAGTTAATGTCGCAAAATCACCTCGCATGCAAGAAATAAAACAAGAAAATTAATGTGTTGGCAACATTTACATACGTTCGAACTAATGTCGCAAAAGTGAATCATGCAGGAAAGCTAACAGAGATATGTCCCTTTAAGCCAACGCAAAATTCAAGATAAAAACAGTCACGTAGCGGGTCAGTGTAGATTGGTGGATTTATTTGCTCGCCTTACTAGGCTGTGGGAAGATTGGAGAAGGGCGACATGGGAGTAGTGGACTTATGATTCAAATTTTGGGTTAAAGTTTCAAATTAGCTTGGCCTAAATATTATTCCGAATTGGGGACTACCTTGCCCTGGGTCGAGCTGACAAATTTATGAATTCCAAAAAGCCGAAATGCCCTAAAGACCCTTATACAGTAGAGCGCGGCTGGTTACACTTGTTGGGATCAACATGACAATATGATTGGACACATATATGCCCATGCCACAATAAAAGGTAAGGCTTTACAAAATTATTATAATCCGTTGGTGAACGGTCCCACAGATGAAACAGAAAGGGTGTCTTGTTGGGCGTGAATTCTTGAATTTCAAATGAGCAAGGCCAAAAGTTTTCAAACGTAGGAAAGTGACGCTACAATAATTGCAGGCAATGGAGAAGCGCAGTTCTAAACACATTTACAATACATAGCATTGGCATTTTCATAGACTCCTGGCATTGGTTATCATGGAAATACAACAAGCAATACAACCATTATTAGCCAGTACAATTTTTTTTTCCACACAACGATGCTGGAAAATGCATCGACGTGCCAATTTTAAAACGGTGCATCTACTGACTTGCGTCACGGGATGCGCTGATTGAGTGAGCGAAGCGAACGAAAATCAGCATTTGTTAGCCAGTGAGTGCAACAACTGGATTGAACAAACTTAATTCGATGAAAGCGTTTGTCGGCCAGTGAGCACAAAATTGGGATTGAAGAAGCTTAATTCGATGAAACATGGACATACACGTGAGCAACCAAACCGTGCCAGTGTTGCAAACGGTGGATCCAAGACCAGCCGTGCTTAGCACGGGCTTCCTCTAACAATTCTTTTACCTTAAAAGCATTTTATATATATATATGTATATTATAATGTATATTGTAATGTATATTATGTGATTATGTACATTATTATGATTTTACTATGTATTATTATGTATATTATATGATTTTACCTTACAACAGAGTCAACTGGTGGTAGATTGCAGCATCCAAGGCCTAAGGAGATAAAGACCGAGAGAAGTTTGCATCTTGATGCAGCAAAGCTTCTTGATGAATCGAAGCCAGGGTCGTGTTGGAAGGATGAAGGGATCCACCAATCTTTCCCATCATTGTAGCCAAACGGCGGCCCACAACTTGATAGAATGGGAAAAAGCCCCAACGATCGTGCCGAGGGATGCTCGGACGCGCCGAAAAAGATTAAAAAAATTAATCAGGACAACCGATGGACAACCGCGTGATCAGATGGTCGGTTGCAAGCCAATTTGTTCTGCACGTCTAGCAAGCATCTAGTTGCTGAAGAGAGTTGATGTTTGGTCCGAATATATATGTTGATAAGGAAAGACTTAACACGACCGTGCCACTATCTGGAACTATCTGGGTAGTAAGTTTTACAATTCCTTGCCCACTGATATGAAACGTACTGATGTGATGTCATCGTTTAAGAAACATTTGTTTTAGTAGTTATTTGATCAAAACCCAACTAACTTAGCAAATATGTTCGACATTGTAGAGGTAACTTTTCCAAATTTAATTTTCTTGCAGCATGTCAAAAATTGTTGCTTTCCTCGTTTCTTTCGGCAAGTTTGATTGTGATTTTCTTGTTTTCTATGGATTGTTCATGTTTTTTTCCTCTTATTTTTGTAATTGTTTTTCCTAATGTTTTAATAGTTATGTGCATTTTTAAAATGATTTCTACCAAGTAATCCTGTTTTTTTTAATGCAGGAAATTTTTATCAGTGTATTTTTATGCTCTGTTTTACGTTTTATTGTGGATCTGGCCCACAGAGTGGTGAGGAGAGGGTGAGGGCACGTTTACGCAACCACTCGCTTTTGTATTCTCGCAGCTAGAAGCTAGAAATCACGTCAAATTCCAACATGGCGGCGGTTTTATGTCTGCCGCCTCGCAACGAAAACAGCTAATAACGTTGAGTTCAGAAGCGTTTGGGAAAATTGTTTCGTCATGAGGAATTAATTCTTTATATTATTGGCACGGATTATAAGACTGCAAGTATTTACTCAAACGATGTCGGATTTAGCTAATCCATTTAGCGTTGTTACCATGGCAATGTCACCTTTGCCATCGCGATTGAGTTCTAGCTGCGAGAATGCAAAGGCGAGTCGCTGCGTAAACGCGCCCTGAAGCATTCAAGCGAGTACAAAGTGGACAAAGATTTTACTCGCAATTGGAGGCATCGTCAGCGATTGCTGGAGCATTTATGGAAAATATGGAAAGCTGAATACTTGTTAGATTTGAAATTCTTAACTACAGCGATGAAACGTAGGCAAGAAAGCAATAATTAAGGACAACTGCTCTTGTAGTGTCTAGGTTTGTGACTTTCATGATTGACTCTGTATTTTGCATTGAACAAATTGAATTCAACTCAACTTTAAAGGGGAAAATTAATCAGGTGACGCTTCTTCACGCTTTGACTTTAAGTTTGCATTAGGCCTATCATTCAAATCTTTTACAAAGCAGGCGCATAGCCAGCCAGCCAATCACCTTCCGAGAACTCGAGAGGAAATCGTACCTGACACGCACCAAGCGTTGCCCTCCCACCTCCATTGTCAACGAGAATATTGGACGGCCAAGGGTCGAAGCTCGTCTTAGAGATAAACCCTTGGAGTTTTCCAAGAAATCAAACCTGCCTTCTCAAGAAATGATGAGGAAAAGGTCACGTGGTGAAAAGATCCAACCGAACGAACATATATACCCTCTCGTCTATTTGAGTTTGAATTGTGCCGTGAAAATGTCACGACCCGTCAAATATTTTTTTTCTTTTATGATGTCAGAATCGTGCTCAAGTACAGTACGGCTAACCAACTGGAAATAAAGAAACAAATCGCATCTACCACCGTGAAATGGTTCTGAAAATGATGCCATCAAGAAATAGTCAACGATTATTTAATAAACTAGCTGTTTGCCCGTTAAAAATAACAGATTTATTTATATGTGTACCGTTCACGAGTATTATGTAATATCAAATATTATGTGTAGTATGAAAGGTTAAACTATTGAAAGTAGTCGACGCCCACAAAATATTGGCACGTCTATTTACACCGCTGCGAAAAAGGTTGTGTTATTTATGTAGCTGAATTTTTATGGCGCACACCTCTATTAACATAAATACGGAAGCTACACTTGTAACGGCCAGTTTAAGTTTAAAATATAATTTTAAAAACCCTCTGTTTTATGTTTACGTTCAAGTTCGTTTTGCTTCGTATCTAGACACACGCTAGTGTGTCGCTTTAATGCTTTAATGCTTTATTCAAGTCAAAATGGCCTTGAAGCCGTACACTCGGTCGCGCCAAGTTAGGCAACAAACATCACATCAATTCAATTGTCGAGGTTGTAAACCATTGTTGCGCGACGCCATTGCGTCAGTGTCTTATATCTTGAAGGATAGTTGTGCACATTTCAGGTCTTGGGGAAAAATAATAATGCGGTACAAAAGCTTAAATTGTGTTGAAATCAAGAGCAATGACCCACCTGACAAAAATTAACTCGTGCAGGAATGCCAGCTAAGCTGATTTCAATGCAAAATCTGACCCTCAATAACATTGAAAATGTGTTGCTAGCTAGCTAGCTAATTCTAGTCCGCTCATCCCCATGAAGATAGGGTAATTATAGGGTGATTATTCATCGATACCGAGATAACGGGAAGGCTTCCAGCTATGAAATTGGACGAATGGCTACATACGATACGAACTGCGTACTTTTTATGGTTTGGAGCCTAGGGGTGTAACGACGATGGCGTGGGATGGCGCGTAAGTACGAAAATATTGTTATAACCATTGTTAGTATTGTCGGCATCGTCTCTCATTGGACAGCCAAAGTTCGGACAATGACAACGTGTATACTGACGCGCGTGCCGAAACACACACTAGTGTAGGACGATAAATCTAAACAACGTTGCCAAAGAAATTGTATTCACGTCCAATTCACGAAAAATAAATCAACTCTAAAAACAAAGCAAAATAAACAAAGCCAAAAACTGGTGCAGATGCCATCAAGTTGAGAGTGGTTCGGCCCTTCAAAGGACTGACATCAACAAACCAAAGCTAACGAACTAAAACAAATTACACCAAAATTAAAACCAAACCAAAAACCTATAAAGAGGTGACCAAGTTGAGAATGGATCGGCCTATAGGCAAAAGGTAGTAGCAAATTGTTGAAAACCATTTTTTTGCAGACGTGCCACTTTATTAAACATCTGCACGGTAGTGGAGTTGAGTTTAACACACATTAAAAAAAAAAGGACTGATATCATATCAAAAACCAAAACTGGTAAAAGGGGCCGCCAAGTTCCGAATGTTCGGCCCTTAAAAGGAGTGATATCAACACACCAAAACATTCGCCAACTTAATCGCACCGCATAATACTTTGGACGTTAGAAGAAGAAGAATAATAATATTGGTTTATTGAATCACTTAAATCGGTACAAAACTCCGTATGTGCCCTCACCCCACAAGAGCTAATGCTCGCGTGTGGTGTGTTTGCTACCATAATAAAAATAAACTTGAAAATACAAGAATTACAAATGTCAACATATGAAACAATTGCAAAGTTTGGGTGCATCGTAGACAAAAAAAAATTACAATAATAGCAGTATAAAATTATTACCACTGTTATAAGCAAATGTTAAAATTTTATTAGCTATTTTTACTACCATTTTTATTACTATTTATATTACTATTTTAATACTATTTTTAATAAGAGCGACTGCAAAGTTACTATTATTAGCTAATGCAGTTATTACAATCATTATTAATAAATGCAAACTTAAGGTGCTTCGTAGAAATAATAACCACAACAGTAAAAAATAAATAAACATGCTACAAATAATCAAAGAAAATCAAGATAACAAAAAGTGCTGAAAGTATTTATCAGCTTCTAACTTTAAATACATTTTCCAGGGCCACAGTACTGATACCCAGTAGCCACCGAAACAGGTATTTCTGGAAACGATGAATTTCAGTAATAGCTTTTATGTAGTTGGGTATGTTATTGTAAAATTTGCTTCCAAGGTAGTAGCTGCATTTATGCAGATTTTCTTTTGTAACTTTAGGCTGAATGACAAAATTATTATATTCACTCCTCGTGTGGTAATTGGTCACAAAATGAGTTGTAGAATGCTTATTAATTCTGCGGAAGTTAATTGAGACTCTGTAAACATACAGATGGCGGACTGGCAGTATACCTAGCTGTTGAAAGAGTTGGAAAGAATGATCACGCTGTTTTTTGAAAGTCATCACTCTAACAATTTTCTTTTGGAGCTTGATAACCGGATCAATAGCATTCATGTAAGTTCCACCCCAGCATGTAACAGAGTACTGAAGGTATGACTGTCCCATGGCAAAATAAAATAATTTAAGCATCTTTAAGGAAACATGCTTTCTAAGATAATACATTTTTCACAGTAGTGCACGCAGTCCATTAAGAACTGCTGCAATTTGACTCCTTCAATTTAACATTCTATCTAGGTGACACCAAGATATCGAACTTCGTTAACTTTTTGGATTGATGGGCAATCACATGGTGAAGTTATCTGCATTGAGCACTAGTGCATTTTAAGAAAATCTACAACTGTTTCGCTCCTCTCCTTGAGAGCAAAACTCACATAATTACTTTTCGTTACGTTAAGGGTAAGGAGGTTTTCAATAAACCATTCTCCAATAAGTACAAGATCTCGTTCAATACTAACAGAGGCTAGCTCTCTATTTTTGTCAGCAGCAAGAAGTGCAGTATCATCAGCGAAAGACAATACTAGAATTAGTGTTTAAGTTGTATATATCGTTAATATAAACAAGAAACAGGAGTGGTCCTAAAACTGACCCTTGAGGCACTCCTGTAGTCACTAAAATACTGTCGCTGTAATGACTCCCGACTTTTGTACATTGCGACCTATTTGATAAATAGTCCGTAAACCAGTTATGTGCCAACCCTTTGACTCCATAAAGATAAATTTCTGTAAAAGTCTTTCGTGGTTTACGGTGTCAAATGCTTTCATAAGGTCAAGGAAAATACCTACAACAATGCTGCCCGAGTCCAGCGCCATATAAGTTCACGAAAGAAAATCCTGAATAGCATCTTCAGTGCTGCAGTTCTTTCGAAATCCATACTGATTGGTGTGCAGCATGTCGTTAAATGAAAACTTGAACATTGCTACCGAAAATAGCAATGTTCTATATAGTTTTCATTTTACCTTCGAACTATTAAGCGGTGCGATTAACTTGGCGAATGTTTTGGTGCGTTGATATCACTCCTTTTAAGGGCCGAACCATTCGGAACTTGGCGGCCCCTTTTACCAGTTTTGGTTGTTGATATGATATAATATTCCACGACAATTTGTGAGAAAAGCTACACGAGTATCATAATGCCAACAAAGGCAATATAGAAATCCAGCCGAACTTGGCCGTTTTCAACTCTTCGTATGTCTAAGTTGAATTTTCTTAAATTATCCTGAAAGTGTTCATTCGATTACCACTGTTGAAGAAGTCTTATATTTGGGGTGCAGTAACATCGCACAACTCTTGTGGTAATGCACTTTCGTCTATGGCACCGGTAAGGCACCGAATATTAAAGAGTGTATTAATATTCCCACTCGACGGCCGTTCTGCCGACTTCCCTCCGATTTTCGACTCTACAAAATGCAAAGTAAGCAGCCAGACGGCGACGATAAGCGGCAAATGAAGTTATCAGTTATGCGAGACAGGCCGCAGGTTGGCAGAAAGCGCCATTTTCGCCTGGTCGACGCCTTGCCTTTGTCATTATGGCCGAATTAGGCAAACCGCTGGTGTCAAAAGCATATCAAAGGCTCTAAAAATTAAATTTATTGCGTTAATTTAGGGAAAGATTTGAATGGGAAAATAGCTCGCCCATTACTGAAAGGGGGGGGGGGGGAGGGGGGACAATTACAACAGAAATTCGATACTCAACTCACTCCAGAAGTCCACAACTAGGTATGCGCGTGGCGAACTCAGTTCGAAAATGTGTGAACGAACTTTGTCGTAAATGCCCGTAATGAAACTTGCTACAGATATCGTGTTCGCTTGTGATAAAGAATACATGAAGAACTGGGATGCAAGAACTCCGACTATGAGCTAAACTCATCGGAAAACTGACCGCAGTCACCACAGCTCACCAAAGTAGTTCCTAAACCGGTGAACTTGCGATCACTCAGTGTTGACGTCACCGGTGAGGCATCGGCATCACAGACTCCTGGGGCGAGTTGCTCGTCAAACACGAACGTCGAATATGACGCCGCGATTTTGATGTAATCGTTGCCATGTTTGCATACGACGTGGCCAACGATTCCGTCAAAATCGCGTCATATTCGACGTTCGTGTTTGACGAGCAACTCGCCCCAGGTGGTTGGGGGCAAGGTGGCCTGATGGTTAGCATGACCGTATCATGTGCCAGAGGTCTCGGGTTCGAGTCCGGCCTCAGCCACACCTGGCATTTTCGTGAAGAGAAGATGTCTCATGCTCAAGTCGGTTGTGGCATTTAAGGATCCTAGGAATTTCCGATGGGATATACCTAGCAAAAATTGTCTCTTTCTCCTTCTGGCGTCACGGCTAATGCTGGGTACGCGTCAAACAACAATAGACTACTGGTGGCGGGTTTTCCAATGACTCCACCAACCAAAGATGGCGGATCTGCTGCAGTTGTTCTTCGCTGGCATTATTTATGTAAGTGGAAATTATCATCGCACACAATGGGATGCACTGGGGTGGGGGGCAGGGGGACGTTATCCATGCCTTTTTCGCAAACTGCCCTATTTGATTTAAAAAATGGTCTTTTGTGCCGACATTCGCTGGCGCGTCGAAGCCTGAGAAAGGGCCTAATGTCTTAAAAAAGGCCTAAAGGACTCCTAAAAGGGCAAAAAAAGGGGCAGACAAATCTGAGAAAGAGACAGAAAAGGATAAAAATTAAGAGCGGAAAAAAAAAAAGGTTCCCATCCACTAAAACTTTGTTGTGCGTTTTATACGGAAAGTTGCCGCTAACCGCTTGAGCGTTTGTGCACGTTACTAATCGCACAGAGAGTCAAGAGACAGTAAAAGAATGACAACTAGTCTTCTTCAAAAAAAGAGAGTAAAAAATAGGACCCCAAAAGACTAAACAATTTTGGGTTTAAGGTTGCAGTCTTTTTTATAATAGTTTGTTTTGCCAAAATTTGGCCTCCTGCTTTGAATTTAGGGTCCTCTTGCCTCCTGAACGCCGGGTGCCTGAATCCTTTGTACCCCCTTCTTAATTGCGGCACTGATAACAAGTCGCTCGACTATGCGTAATTAATGTATTAATCGGCCGGTATTAAACTTAATAGCGGCGTAGCAACGTCCTTGACAACGTAGCTATAACGGTGTGCATACGATGGTTGGCATTCCTTCTCAAAACGCTTTTCGTGGCAATGACCCCATTTTGCTCATTGACGCATCGACCAACTATCTTCCAACACTTTTGATGCGTGACGTCATTTCCGGAGGAAGCTGTCGGTTCTGGTGGAATCGGTCGCTGATCCATTAGGGGAGTCTAGGGAAGGAAACTACCCCCGCCCCTCCTAACTCCAACACACCGACTGTCAAAGTTGAACAGTAAAGATATACTATGTTACAAACTGACGTTTACGCACCTGTGCAGTGTTTGCACGGGGAGAAATAAACCCGAACTTCGACCAGGGAGGGATATCCTACGAATGAATCTAAAGGGGGTATTGCAACTTACTCTACCTTAGGTCTATGCGAGTCCCTGCTTCCGACAGGCTTGGATTTTCTTCTCTGACCTGTCGGACCCTATTTGGCACTACCACCAAACGTCCCTGTAACTACCTACACAATTACGGGTTAGTAACTAGCTAGCTTACACCTCTAGTGCCATACAAACCTTGTAGAGAAAATCGCAATTCACCACCGAGACAAAACCAACATCGTACCAAATTAATCCACCATAGCTGATGGACAACAAAGCCTAAGACCAAAAAGGCTTAAGCATGCCGCAGAAGTTCTAATGTCAACAAAGAGAGAGAAAGGCAAGTTGAATTAATGGGAGTGCAGACCCAACTAACCTTTATTGGTTGAGCACGTTCAAATTACAACTTTGGCACGAGACCGTAACAATTAACGACGTTAATCATAACAATTAAAGTTATATATAACCACAGACTTAACAGTGAAATTGGAGGCAACAGCGACCTCTCTTAAACAATAGTGAAAAATATAAAGGCCCAAAAATGGCAGTTGTCAAAATGAAAAGTACAACTTCGAAATTCACAACATAACTATCATCGGTAATAGAGGAGATAACTATAGAAAAGTACACCTATTTATATTTAAAAAATAACTGCCTCTAGACAGTTAACAGACCCTTGCGGTACTATAGCACGGGAGAAAATAGACGGTTCGTTGTTGGTTAGTTGCTAGTCTGTCCTGGCAGTCCGATGGGGGGGAAAGGAGTGGAGGGGGAGGGGATATTTTCAGCCATGGCCCATCCTTGTCGTTCTTTGTTTGTCGTTCGTTTGTCGGTGTGGCCCAAAGGGTGCGACGAATTACTGGTGTAGTATAAGTGCGACCTTGTTTATTTTAGACTGAAACCGAGGATATTTCGCTGTTTTGTGGCAACGTCTATATGCTAATAGTGTTGTTCTGCTATTAAAGTTTCGATGGTTACAGAAGTCTAGGGTTTTTTTTTCCGTTTTTTTTTTATACCATCAACAAACCCACACACACAAACCAACCCACAGCCGAAATAAAAATACATTTTTCATATTTCAATTTTCTAGTATGCTTCGTTTTGAAACGAGAAAAACAGAACGGCATCAAATCGTTTTCGCTGTCCCTTCAGGCGCCGTTGCTAAAGTCGTAATAGGAGAATTATAAAAAAAAAAAGAAAGAAAAAAAGGAATACAGAAACGAAAAATCAACTTTCAATTGTGTGGGTGTCTCCTCCTTTTTGTGGTGGCATGGTACAGCGTTTTTAAATATTAAATTCCCCGAGGGAGGATGTCACGTGACACAACAGAGACGCTACGCCATTTT
>JAHWFP010244487.1:0-11763 GCA_023313725.1 Lithobius niger
CATCCGACATAATCAGTTTGTTCCTGTTGTTTACCAGACGATTGGATCACGGATGGCAGACTTGGGTTGACGAAAGCACAAGCGATTAGGCGTTTCTATCTCTGCTTATCAGCCCGTCCGTTTCTGTCCCGAACTTGACGTGGCCGTTTCACGGGCAGACATTACAATTTCCAGTCTAGCAAACGCCTTCTGCGCTTGCGTACACTTTTGTTATGACGTCTCGTCATCACGACTTCCGCCCTTTACCCGCCGCTTCCGCTGTCAGGAACGCCGTCCAGTTGTTGAGGTGACACTCGCCTGGCAAACGGAGGAAGAGGTCGAGTTTTGAAATCCAGAACCGAAACGAAATGAACAGCTTGCTTTTCGTTCGTTTGTTGTTCGTGGACGTTGTCGCTTTCGTCATCCGGGTTTTCGAGATAGCGGTGCGGCGGACATGTTTGTTTTCCGCTGGCCCTTTCGTTTTAATCCTTTTCTCGTTGTACATAAGTCTTTCACAACAACTTAGGAACCTTAAGGTTAACTGAAAATATGACATTTTCACTTGGTTATTTTTAATATACCATTAATTATGTACAATATCTTTCAGTAAAAATAGGCCGCTTATTCCCGGAAGCAGAATATTTTCTGCCGGCCTGCGAGAAACTTTGCACAAATAAAACAAGGGCTACAGCGACTGCCTAGTCGCACCGGTCTTCTGTACAGTTCCTCCACTTCCAATGTTGAGGCGCACACCTCTATCATGCACTACAACTGCTGTTTTTATTTAATTTAGTTACGTCGAAGCAGTCTATTAAACAATGGACTTTGTAAACAATGGACGCGTCGAAGCAGTCTATTAAACAATGGACGTTGTAAACAATGGTCGTCAATATCCGGTACTGTTGCAAAGTTGAAAAAAGCGACGGACGGACGGACAAAGTCGTTGCAATAGTCTTCTCGCCGGTTACGGCGTACAGAAGACTAAAACCGGTCTGCGAGGAGGGGGGAGGGGTGTAGCTAGGGGATGAAGTGAAATTTTGCATTGTGCAAAATTTTCAGATTTGGCTTCATAAACAAGTTTTTTGCAAGAACTGTTTTCAAGATCCTTCGTCGGTTGTTTTTTTGCTAAACAACATGTGAACGGCCCAACCTTTCGTCTTGAGAATATCACCATTCCAAAGCTCTCAAAAAAAAAACCGGTTCAAATGGTGCATTTGACCGTGATAATCGGTTAATTTTTGGCGAAATTATCGCGAAAAGAAGAGCATGAAAAAAAAAAGGCAGGATAAATCGTACTGCAACACAGCCAGACGTACTGCGACGTAGCGTCGCACGTTGCTGTGATTCTGTCACAGGGCACTTATGTATGGGCAGCAACAAGGGATTGAAGGGGGATTGCCACCCAATGACAAGCTGCAGCATCTATAGCTATAGAGCAGTAACACGACGTAGTATTATTGTGTATAACTCTATGGTGGAGCCTTAATGGGTTAGCTGCAAGGGGCACAGCAGAGAGAAACAGAAGGGCGTCATACTGAAGCCGATGCTGTGAAGAGTGATTTCTTAGACCTAAAACGCGCGATTTTTGTTGTTGGAGAAAACAACGTTATTCTAAGCCTAAGAAATCCGCTCTTCCGTTGTTTTCCCCTCCATTTTTATGTAGTGCACCTTGTAGCTATGCCCTCCAAAACCCATACTGGTGCCAATATGGCGGCAAATGGCACTGCTCTATTTACCGCTATCCAGTTCTGTGCTGCCCTTCCGTTCAACAAGCGAAGGAATACACAAATAAATTTCTCTTTATGCATCAAACAAGCCACGTGCCTCCTTAATTATTGAGTGTAAAGTTGGTGCATCCATGTGCACCAGGGAGCAATTTGTAAAGTTAAGCCTAGCGAGATCACGGGCGCTTTTTGTGGATCCCCTTCACAATTGTGGATCCACCAAAATCCTACGCGTCCGTAAACCCGTGCAGCCCTTGAGATAGAACCATACTCACCCCAAAACGAAACGTATGATTAGGACAGGTAAGGCAAGCAGCGGTGAAGCCAACATTTCGAGAGGTCCGACAAACGTTGAAATCTCGTACAACATCTGATTTCGGTTTCGAAAATCCACATGTAATCTGCAAATCTTTTGTAAATCTGCAAATCTGTCGAAATCGGCAAATCCATGCAAGTCAACGAAAATCCATGCAAATCAATGAAACAAATCCGAGAAAATATGCAAATCTGTATGTCCGCAAATCCAAGGAAATCCGCAGAAATACAGAAAAACCTACTAAAATCCGTGCAAATCTGCACATCTCAGTGCGAACCTACAAATCGGCAAATCTGAAATCCATTCAAATCAACAGAAATCCATGAAAATCAACTAAAATACGTGCAAATTAGCAAATCGAATTACCTGGAAAAACTGGAGAGTGAAGATTGTCACGGATATTAGAGGATACCTACGGAATACTAGAATTACCCAATGATTACCAAACATACTAAGGATTACTTCTGGATTACCGAACACTTACACACCCAATTACCACAATTGATATCCCCTCGCACAGTTTATGTTCTTGCTCATTTTCAAATTTCGACATCGCAGAAAACAGTGACGCGAGCGCTCATGAGAACCAACGATTTATTTCGGCGCTTTATTTTAAACTTTCGCTTCACCGTTACCGTTTTATTAACTTGGGTAGAAGACGACTTTAAAATGGAAAACGGGACGTTGGCTTTGGTCAGTGCAGTTACTGGATGCAAGACATTCTGAGACCGAGTTGCGGGGGGGGGGGGGGGGGTGTTGATAAAGCCTCACAACCATGGCAACGGAAACACATTCAGATAAAACAATACAAACAACAAACGAACAGAATAAACGAAGGAGTGCCGGGGGCGCCCGTCGCCGATAATGAGGGTCAAACGATAACCCACACGCGCTCAAGGCCAAGGGGGCAGCCAACTGGTCAAGACAGTCGGACACAATCGCAAAGACGCAGATTATACTTTTGAAAACAAAAGTGTAGAAAACGTCGTTAGTCGGTGGGATCAGTTTCTGAATGGGGGTTACTTTTCCAAGCGAAGACTTAAGCCTAGTTCACACTATCACCTGCGTACTCCTAAACTGCCTGACTGACCACTGCCCTATCTTGAAACCGGGGTCTTTCGTTCGCATTAATACAGATTTTACACTGCTAAATTGTCTCTACGCCGGGCGCGCACTTGATCAAGGGTGAATGAGGGCCAGCCTGGGCAGGCCCGCTTCGTATTTTACATTCAAAAAATCTTAGCGGCCGCGTTTACTCTTCTAGCGGTATACACCCGTTTCGCCGAACTCCATTTCAACGAATCATTTTTTTCCCCCATGAAAATTTTTCGGCGAACTTGGCTTCGGCAAAAGGAAATTCGGCGAGGTAGTAACCGCCCATTTAGCAAGAGTGGTTCGGCAGGAAAAAAACTTGGGGCTGGACTGGCCCGTAAACGAGCGGCCGGCGCGCACTGGCTCGAGACGATTTTAGTAGTGTAACCGGCTGTTGAATGGCGAGATGCAACACGACGTTAACACTTCGCGGTGCACCTTGTCTTTACGTGAGCTGCAGTACGTCCGTCCTATTGCCGCCTAACACGGGAATTAGCCGAGAACCATCACCAAGGCAGTTAGCACGCTCAACTGCTCAACCCGTTGGAACTGGATCACTGCAGTCAGACTGTAACGTGACGTAAATTCTTCGCAGGAATCCTCTACTCCAGCGGGTATAAAAGCTTAGGCTGGACAGAGTATCCTCAGTTGGTTTTGGAGGTACAACTCGAAAGGTTGGACCTCTGAGATTCTGCTAGGGCTGACTTGGGTGCAACCTGGATCAGCGCCTAATGTGTGATACTGCGTGTACAGAACCTTTAGCTGTGCAATACGGAGTGAATTGTGCTCGAGAAAATTTGAAATCAATCGTTCACTCCCCGAGTAGTTACAGCAGTGCTAAATGTTGAGCGCCGCGCTGACGAATTTAGTAGTGGAAATCAATCTCCGGTATCTGACACCAGTTTTAGACCTAATAAATACAGAGTGCCATACCGTGCAGATATAATAATTTTAGCGCACCGTACCAAACTGGGCTGCGATTTTCCGCGTCGTACTTGGCCGCATTTCAAAATGAGGCCAGCCTAAATGGTTGGGCCTCGCACGATGTGGTACGGTTAGGCTTTGTTTATGGACCACGCGCAACGCCTAGAGAGGACGCGTGGCACGGCGTTTGAAAGGAATTTTGCTACTTATCCGCGTCCGCCTGTTTGTTTACGCCAAAAGCTCACGCGGGAAGGCACGAGCGAATCGTTCGTTCCGTGTGCGGTCAGCGTACGCGGGCGTACGCGGCATACGCGGGCAGCGGGAGCCAGGTCTGTTGAGTTGCATTCTGGGATAGGAAAATGGCGGACCACGTGTTGCCGCTTACGAGTGGCCACTTCGCTGGTTTCCGTGAAGTAAAAGCCTGCCCGTAATTTAATAATTGGCACGTATTTGTTCTAAAACAACAACCGCCAAGCTTCTCGCGCTGTTATATTGTGTGGCTTGCGCCACATTGTCTGATTCTCATGCCGTCGTATATTGTCGAGTGAGCATCGCGTTTCTCTTTAAGCTTACGCTCAAAACGGCCATAAACATAAACGCGATTTGGAGCTCGCGGGCCGCGGAGATAACAGCCAACACGCGGCTGGGCGAACTGCTTGTTTTTCTTCACCGCGTAAGCTTTCGGCGTCCGCTTAGTCGTTGGGTTTTCTCCGTGAACGCAGCCTTAGTCTATTCATTATGTACGAAATCCAGTTGGTCGCGTACCACGCCACGTAACGCGTTTCAGGCTCCCAAAACGTAAACATATTCCCTACTCTACTTCTATGACGTAAATAACAATATTAAGCGGTAAGGATAGTGGGGTGGGTTTTTTTTTTTTTTGGGGGGGGGGGTGTGGTGGAGGTTTCAACGTTGCATGGAACATGACCCGGCTCGAGGAGGTCATGGCCGGCTACGGTTAGGAGGCAACCAGCTTTGAATTATTAAGTGTAAAATCATTACAACTTCGTCTGGCCCATTTAGGAAAACAAGAGATGTAACGGAAACTTGCGTATGACTTGGTAACACGGTTAGCAGGACGGTCGAGGGCTCCAAGGGACGCTTGCATTATTCAAACTCAGGGCCACAGCTAGATATTTTTTCAAGAGGGGTAAATCATAATTTTATACTGTCTCCACCCCTTCCCCCAATAACATGCATATTTCTACAAATTCCTGCGCGATACTGTTTACCTCGCCCCCTTAGTTAAAGCACACAGTTTGTTACGGTATTAGTTAAGACATGCACTTAGTTACAGTATTAGTTAAGGCACACAATTTGTTACTTTATTAGTTAAGGAATGCAATTAGTTACGGTAGTATTAGTTAAGGCGTACAATTAGTTCTGGTATGCCATTAAATTGCAGCCACGAGACCAATGAGACTTGCTCGCAATCACAGCGTGTTCTGAGAGGACTCATCCGTTAACAATAATTCTTAGGGGGCATTTATGCATTGCCGCCTCGCCTCTTCATACTCGCAGCTAGAAGCTGGAAGACTTTTGAAATTCCAACATGGCGGTGGTTTTAGCTCTCCCTGCTTTGCAAGGAAACGGCCAAAAATATGAGTTCATAATTGACTGGAGAAATTGTTCGTCACGAGGAATTCTTTATCTTATTGTCACGGATTATAAGGCACAAATTTATTCAGATGATGCCGGATTTCGCTAATCCAGGTAGTGTCGTTACCGTGGCAACGACATCTTTGCCATCGTGATTAAATTCTAGTTGCCGCGCATGTTACAGATTTACTGTGAATTATGGTGCAAAAATGAAAATTAATGTTATATGATGTCACAGAAGTCCCCGTATGCTACGACGGGTGTACTTAATAGGAAATTTTTTAAAAATATAACGTTTACAGATTTCATCGAATTTCAGTGGAATGAAACGTGTAACGGGCCATTTAAGAATTACGTATCAAAAAAGTGGCCATTTTCAACCCCTTGTCATCAATCGTCATCAATTGCTCAACCCACTCCAGTATTACGTCATTTCTAACTTAAACCCCCCTCCCCCACGAAGGGGTGTTTCCCGTGTATATCCACAATTTTTTGAGGGCTTTTGTTTTGCGTATTTCCACGTTTTACTAGGTATAGCGGTGCTTACGTCAATTGACCACTCCCCTCCCCCTTATACTTGAACGGTCTCTAACGAAGAAATTTCAATGGCTTCAAACGCAAAATTGTATCTAAATTCAAGCTAAATTCAAGCTAATCCAACGAGTTTCAACGAATTTTTTAGGCGATTTTAGCATAAATAAGAGTTTAGCGATTGTATAAATTGCCAACAAGTCTTGAAGTTAAACTGACAATTTTCACATAAATTTCTCGTTCGCAAAACAGGTGCGAATTTAGCTTCCACAGGACACACCATTAGATGTGTGAGAAACCTTCATCATTCTAAGTTACGACTATTAAAAATCGTAGCGTCCAGTGCCCGCCACTGTGATTGTCCATGTCACCAAGCTGCAGCGAATATCCATAACTGTCCTATTTTGGAAGCTAATCTAATCTCCTTATTGTGGTTGTCATTCGTTACATGCGCGGCACACGTTGGCACCCTAATAATTCATTTTAAAGTTCACGGGAAGTTCGTCATAAATTAATATAAATCCAGTTGCGCGGTTGGGCCTATTAACACCTGGATTAAAATTCTTTTGAAAAGTCCAATCATTTTAACTTTACGGAGACAACTGTAATGGCTGTAAAACTACGGCCAACTTCGTTGACGCAATACACCTGATATCCTACGACTCAAGCCGATAGCACATTTTACACTATATAATCACAGTTAAGCTATTAAAGTTGGAAAAATAAGGCCTTACCCTAATAAACACAAAATTCAGAATCTGGGAAAGAAAAAAAAAAGAAGGAACGTCTTTCCTTAGCTGTTACTTTCCTATACAGGAAGTATGTAAACCAAAATTTCCATTGACGAATTTACGTCAGTCGTATGTAATAATTCTTAAATTTATTATAATTCACAAATAAAATTTACAAATAAAATGTTGCAAAAAACTCAAATAAGTCGATTACCATCACACCTTACCATTACAACACAAATCACCGAGAAAGAGGCGGTGAACCGGCGATAATTGCTCATTTGCTAGAAACGGGGAAGTCCAATGTCTCGAGGGTTAGGGGAAATGCCCTACCCCCTCGACATTGAATATCCCCGTTTCTAGCAAACGAGCAATTATCGCCGGTTAACCGCCTATTTATCACGGTTATCTATTACTTATTCCTGACTTGGTCCTTGAGTCTGTCATTAGCTGTGTCACCATGGTAACGGTTGAACCAGTTGTCCGACGAAGTCGAAATTTTGCACGAGAATTCTACGCTTTATTGGTAGATTTAAGTTCGAAAAACCAATAACATTGGACCAGGGGGTTTGGGAAAAATGACTTTTTAAGATCAAAATAATTCTAACATCATTAAAGTGTGCGCGGCCTACCTTGAGTTCGCCGTAGAACGAATACAGATAATCCATTGTACGTTTTTGGCAGCAGAGTGCCCTGTTGATATCCAAGATGGTTACAAAAACAATGGCGGCCGTCGATTAAAGCCGCCCCCTCCAGGAAGACGCAGTCGCTCGTAAAATACTTCCAGGACTCAAGATACGCTGCGCATACAATAGATCGCTACTATTTAGGGAAATTATTCATACGTAAATTATTCATTCGTACGTTTGTTTATGAATAATTTCCCTGAACAGTACGACCTAAAGCAAAATCACTCCACAGTTGTCACGCAAAACGAAATCTGAAAGCACAAGCTTTTTTTTTTTTTAACATTACCAACTGCTTGGTTATCATTGGCCATCTTTGCCTGGTTTGCAAACCTTTTTTTTTTTCCAAAACCTCTTTTAATTTAGTTCATGGGTCTCCCCCCTTCACCCCCTCCCTCTCCAGCACGCGAGAAAGATCCGTGGGGTCCCGTTTCGACCGCGTCGGTCAGTGCTTTCAATTAATGTCCATTTTATTAACTCTCCTGCCCCAAACTTCGGAAGGGGGGAGAAAACATAATTGCCAAAGAGGGAATCTCAGAAAGCCAGGAGGGGGTGGAGAGTTGGTGGGGGAGGGGGAGGTAAAATATGGCTCCCCAAAGACAATGTCGGCGACCAAGTGGCCATTTACGAGGGCTAACTCGTTATAAAAGATACAGGTTTTATTTTCGAATGGTTTATATTTTAAAGCCATGGAGGGAGTGAGTTTGTTTTACAGCAAACAGCAGTACAACAATGGAGTATGTGCCCGCAACCCAGAGCTTATGTAAGCGTGTGGCGTAGCCTATAAGCTACCATACTAAAAACAAAGTTGAAAATCAAACAAAAAAGTCCATACGAACTTAAAAACTCGTAAGTATAATAATAAAACTATTGAATTACAAATACAAAAGTTTTCATGAAAATAATTCGGATATAGTAACTTGTACTTGATGGCATGACAAAGTAAGTCCATACGTAGGCCGTTAAAGTTAATTTAGTGGTTCTCAGGAGCTCACGCATGTTTTTTTCTTAGCGCATGAAACGTTTTTTATGACAGTGTTTAAAAAAAAAATCAGATCACGCATCAGCACTTTCACCAAACATTTCCTGGCGCCGATGACCACCGATGCTCTTTGTTCAATTCACATGATGGCCTCGAAACGAATCTGTGGGTGGTTCAGGGGCATGGCACAAATAAAAGCTTGGATCTAAAAATTACTTTTATCAAAATGTGTAACTTTTGTACGCTGATCCTAGCATCAAAACATAGATCTAGTACTCCACAACAAAATATAAACTACTGATTTGCTTTGTTTGATAAAACAAACAAAAAAAAACAATCCCCCAGCATCTGAAATGCCACGAATAAAACGTAAAAAAAAATACACCGCCCGCTTGCGTCAACTTTTTTTAGTACCACTCCTGAGAACCACTTAATTAATTTTTATATAATACTGACACAGATCAAGTTTAGCTTAAAATTTTAAATAGCTTTTCTAGAGGTTTAGTACAAAGACCCAGTAGCCACTTAAAAAGAATTGTTGGAAGCGATAAGTATCAACACAATTTCTTTTAACACGTTAGGTATACTGCTGTAGAATTTGCTACCGCCAAGAAAACAGTTGCGTAAATGCAATTTTCATTTGGTAACTTTAGGGTTAATAACGTATTTGTTCGATGCACTCTACGAGCGTTTTTACGACTTAGGGTGCATTTACGTAACGACTTGCTTTTGCATTCTCGCACCTATAAGCTAGAAATCACCTGAAATTCCAATATGGCGGCGGTTTTATGTCTGCCGCCTCGCAACGAAAACAGCCAATAACGTGAGTTAAGAAGCGACAGGAGAAACTGTTTCGCCATAAGGAATTCTTTATATTATTGTCACGGATTATAAGACTACGAGTATTTACTCAAACGATATCGGATTAGCTAATCCAGGTAGCATTGTTACCATGGCAACGATATCTTTGCCATCGCGATTGAATTCTAGCTGCGAGAATGCAAAGGCGAGTCGCTGCTTAAATGCGCCCTTGCACTGGAAAGACCTCATCTTTCCACTCAATAATTATATAAATCAAAGATTTACTCGTTTCTGAATAGTCGCCGACAAAAAAATCACAGATCTATACAGTACTAGCATCGTACCCGGCTTCGCCCGGGGTTTTCTTTTGCCCGTTGTTTGGTTTCGCCCGTGGTTGTTTCCCAGTTTTCTGTGGTGTTGCGTGACATTACCTACGACTGGATATTTTTCTTCCTGTAAGTTTCCCTTTTCCTCCCATCTTTTCCCACCCCTTTCATTCCATCATCTCCCTGCCCTCACCCTCCCCTCTCCCCCCTTCCTATCCTGTTACCCACACAGACGCACTGCCCCTCTCCCTGTTTATCGCTTTGGTTTGTGACGTCATTTACCACTGTTGCCTGAACGTTGACTGAGCTTGGTTGTTGTTTGGGATGTTGTTGTTCAGTTAATGGGTAATCATATGCTTACTGGTCAAAGAAGCAATGCCCCCCACACGGGCAATAGTCGCACAGGGCCTTCCGGCTTCGCCCGGGGTTTTGTTTTGCCCATGGTTTCGCGCTTCTCGCCCCCCCCCCCCCCCCCCCCACCACCAATGTCTTTATTTTCTAAAGAGCAGGGCTAACAGTAGCACTGCGCCACACATGGGCATTCCCCGTTAAGGAACCTCCAACTCACTAGACGCGCTGCCCCACACACAGGCATTTGCCATTCAGGCCCTCCTCGTCACTCTCCATTTATCGCTTTTTGGCTTGCGCAATCCGTACCGTGTGAAAAATAACTATCCTTCGTGCGTGACGTCATTTAAGACATGCCTCTGCGATGACCGCGCAGAGCCAATTGTTATTCGAGGCAACAATGTGCCAAATTCAACTTCTTTTCAAGGCAACAACGTAACAGTTTCAACATCTAGCCAAATAATTGACATACTCGCCCGTTTTCATTGTAGGGGTTATCCTTCCGGGGGTCGTCGTTGCTTCATTTCTGCTATGAGACTTTGGTTTGAGACTTTGGTTTAGCCTATAATCTAAGATATCTCATTTAGAGGAAGCGGTTTGCTTTCACTCTCGCTTTGCCCAGATTCGGATAATGACGTCAACTTCGTGAATAGTCGGACTTTTACGGAATCACGAAAGTGCTTCTCGGCAGGATTCGGAGCTTTTACGCTTAACCTCGTTTATGACCGGCACAAAAAATGAGGTTTAGGCCTACTTAATACGAAATACTATCGCTGAAGCAAAAGAAACTACAGGTACATGACTCAATGCGATGGCGGCTAGCATCACTAGAGGAAAATAGAGGAAAATTACGTTAACATCGTAAAGGTGAAACATCGTAAAGCAAAACAACTTCGTAAATCGAAAACCGAAAATCGTAAATTTAAACGTAAGTCGAAACTGCGTATTGAAACTACTTCGCAGAGTCGTTTTGCGAAAAAAAAAAAAAAAAAAAACAAGAATTCTCACACCGAATGTCACTGGCGCGTATAATTTATGCGTTTTTGCACGCAACTACTTTCCAGTATAATTCATTCGACCTTCTGTCTTGCTCGTAAAATTAAATTATTGATTACGTAGAAAAAGTACTTGGGCTACAGTCGAAGATTTATTATTACTCGAAAAACATGGACTGGTAAAACGCCTGTACTGTTAAAAACGGGGCGTCGGACGAAAGTCTAACTGGAAAATCATCTAATGGAATAATTGTCTAATATCTGCCTAAATAAATAATGTGGAAAATCATCGAAATGGAATATCGTTTAATGGATAAGCGTATAAATCTAACTGGACAATAACATAGCTGCGGTTTCTGATGTTATATGTACAACCGCAGCGAGAGCGAGACAGGGACTTAGACAATTTTCCATTATACGAGTTTCGTGTTAGACGATTTTGCATTATACGAATTTCGTGGTAGATGATTTTCCGTTAGACTGTTATACTGTATACGTTCTTCCACTTATGCGATTTTTCAGTCAGACGATTACCCTAGCCCCGTTAAAAACCATCCACAGCAGCTGGTCAAGGACAGAGAATGCTATGGCCATTGGCCATATATCCTTGACCAGGCTCGGACCGATTCGGGGTACAAGAGGGTGCAATTACTTCCCCAGTAAGAGCTATCACAAGTCTATGTAGGCCTATCTTTAAATAAATACCGATGCAAACCTATTTACGTTGCC
>JAHWFP010244497.1:0-29963 GCA_023313725.1 Lithobius niger
AGAGATTATATTCAAATGTTAAGTGAATTAATTAGGTTATAAATCATTTAAGTCCATTAACCAATGGTAAGATGAGTTCTCACAGAGTGTTATGAAGCGTCACTAGTTTTAACTCGATTTTATCCATAAACCGTGCTCCTTTGTATTTATTGTCTTACAAAAATTGTGTCAAGTCAAGTCAAAAAATTATGTGTGTCAAATCAGGCATAGAAGTTATTTCAAGTAGATCGACAATGTTACATAAAAAATTACCAGTAAAACTACGCCATAAAACACAATAGCTTGCAATACTTCTTTCATGTTAGTTTATAATGTGTTTTCTTATTCTCTTTTGGAGGTATATGATGTCAGCTGTAATATGTCTATAGATTTAAGTGTAAGTAATGTTTAAAACCATACAGTAAATACAGTGTAAGTCAGCAGTGAAAATATTTCCTGCGTGAATTTCTGCAGCCACCATATTTCAAGCCGAACAATTTTATGCTGTTAATAAAATAATTTTAATTTTCAAACAGATCTTTTTTTATCCCAAGTACATACTACCAAATAGAAACCACATTTTATAAATGGTATATAGCCTTAAAATTATTTTTAAAAAGGTACAGCTTACCAGACAGCAACGAGGACTACAATCGAGTAAAAATACAAATTAATTACCATGAGTAACTTTGTTGTGTGCTATACTTGTTTTGTATTTTTTTTTTTTTGGGGGGGGGGGGGTCGCTGCCATTTTAAACCGCCCTATTGTATTTGTACGTATTTTAATGTTTTTAATGTGTTTTTCTTAATATAAGTATCCTATTTGTGTACACTCGACTGGTAAACGATTTAGCAGTGACGTTTTAAAAACTGCTTTTGGGGCGCAATTTTTCATTTTGTCAACCGGTGTAAAATCAAGCAGATATGTCGTTCAGCCGTGTTTTAGAGAATATTCCTACCAAACTTCAGTTCACAACACAGCAGAAGAGTCGACCGACGCTCAGAAGGGGTTGCTGCCATGAAAAAGTTTAGTTTGGCCGCCTAACTATTCATTCAACGCGTGCTGCAAAGGAAAAGAGACTGTAGTCACATCCAGTGGTTGGGATGGTTCTCTTAAAGCCACCATTAGTAGAATGTGTAAGCTGCTATGTGAGCATAATTGATATAAATTTTATCTTTAAAATAAAATTTACGTCGTTTTTATCCCTGTATAAATTAATGTAGATCTATAATGGATTGAAATACTGATTTTATTTTTAAGTTTTACTTTGTTTTTATAATACAAAAACTGTTTGAATTTGTTGAAATAAGTAAGAACTAATTACGATCCACAATTAATGACTTCTAGTTAGTTGTAAATGTTCGGTAAGGGTTTCTATTCTAGGAGTCAACACAAACAAATTTGTTTGCCTATTTTTTCTGCCCGATTGCTTTCCGTTGCGGTATTCTGTATATGCCCTTAAATTTGTGTTGTGCTAATCAGATCAAACTTGTTGGGCGGTTTATGGAATCAACATTAATACTTTGTAAAGGATAAGCAAATAAAATAGTCTTCACAGGCTGATGGCTGTAGCAGTCCACAGTACATATAATTTAATTTAATTTGTGGTCTTGGTAAACATCTTTATCAAAATATCTGAAAAAAAAGACAAACCTATTTCTTTAAAATAAAAGGCTATCAAATATCAAACCTGGAATGCACTTAACAGCTTCCTGGAGATCCACGTAAATTGTTGTTCTTGTACAAACTTCTTGCAATTGCAATTAGGATGAAGGAATTCAGTCAACCTACTCTTCAAATTAATGATCATTAAAAATTTTATGTAGAACTTTATACGTACTGTGGCTGTGGGAATTTACGCAGCTGCCATCCTGCATAGATTATTATATTTATCTGTTGAAAGTTTTACGGACTCGACATTGTACATGGATACAGTCAGTGGTAGTCAGTGGCCACTAGGATGGCAGTAAGTGGCCACTAGGTCCTTGCCATTCCGGCTGCATTTGCAACAAACTTATATATTGTTGTTACATTATTTTGGGAATCAAAACAGCAAAATATGTACTGCTTTCTCTGGGTATTGTTCAAGTGCATTTGTTGTGTCGTTGTGTGTTTTTAAATTTTTGGCCAAATGTTAGTGGTCTTTGCTAGACCCTTTTTGGTTCCCTTTTCCCTTTCTTGGAAATAAACATTTTACTTACTTACTTACTTACTAGATTACTATATACATATAATGAAAGGGGTGTAACCAGCAAAAGTCTTATCGTGGAAAAATCCATACCTGTATTGCGCGTTATTCAATTTTACTCTTACGTGCTGTTATCATGACTGCAACTTGGGCTAAACGTCTTTATTGATAACTAGTGGAAAGCCCGAACAAAGTTCGGGGAGAAGTAAATCTGTAGTCACAAAAGCCCGAAAACTACTGGCCTCTATAACTAAGCAGCATGACCAAAGCTCGCCTCTTCCCCTACTAAGTCACGTGTCCTACAAAATCCTTTTTTGACCCTATCGGCAACCTGCTCCTCACCCCCCACCTCTCACTCTGCCCTTCCCCGATCTCTGTCTACTCTGCCTCCGCGTTAGGTTACGCTAGTCCCTTCTACTCCTGCGTCACCCCACACACAGAACCACTTTTCCCTACTGGCCGTCTCTGTCCTCCGCTCTCTCCCCCTCCCCCAACTATCATGGGTCGCAAATATTCCAGCCTGAGCAACATTTTCGAGAAATGGCTAGAAACTGCAGCCAGGGAAATAACTATGCCTAATTAATTACAATTAAGCGTCACTAGGCGTAAAACGTTTCACCGCCACATTACGGTACAATCTCTTTGCCACTAGATTACAGCAGGAGGAGGAATGCAACCCCCACTCCCCCCCCCCCCAAAAAAAATACGGGCCCAGCCACGTTGCGCCAGTCTTTTCCCTTTTACCCAAGCTGGCCGCCAACCCCAATCTTTCCTTGCCACCATGTAGCGCCAATCTGTTCCCATATGATGCAACCCGCCGACCAAAAATCACTTGCCCCACCGACCACTCGGGAAGGGGGTAATGCAGAGCGAGAGGGAGTAATGCAGAGCGATCTGAGAAGCGTTTTAGCACTGAGGTAAAAGCACAGGCCATTGCCGGAAGTCGACAGACATAGCAAAAACTGGAAAGCTTCTCAGATTGCTCTGGACAGCTTAGTGGTATTATTAGAGACTTCGAACGCGAGACAAGTTAACAGTAAGGACGTCAGCAGAAGTTCCAGTGATGATAATAGTGAGTATAATTATTTAAAAAAAAAATCGTATTGTTCTGTTATATGACTTCTGGCTGGTTTTACCCCCTCCATTATATGTTGTATAGTACTCTTCAACAATATAGAATTCTTTTGTACTCTTCAACAGTATAGAATTCTTTTCTTCCTCTCTTTTGTTGTACTTTTGAGAATCAGGCAGATTAAATCCGGTGTTTTTTTTTTTTTTGGTCACGATGAAGGTTGAGTGACGATTTGGTTATGGAAAATTCGGGACGGCACCATTTTTAATCCTATACTTTTACAAGAGTAAGAGTGTCCTCGAAACAAGAACAGTTACGCAAGAATGCTACGCAAATAACGTCAAGAAATCAAGAACATAATATGTATATCAACTTGTGGGAAATGCAAATTAAACAAACTTTTAGACTATAGATGAAAAAGTCGTGGCCTAAACCATGCGCAATGGCTGTTTGCCGTGACGTCACCATCAGTTAGCCAATGACGAACGAGAACAACGGCTGTTTGGCCGTCTGATTGGACTAGCCCAGTCACGTGATATGCACGTCACAGCAAACGGCCATGGCGCGTGGTATAATCCATACGAGTTGTGCTCTGGTAAGAAATATGGGTGACAAGTAGAGTTTAACTAACGGCCCCAACTGCACCTGAATGTAGGTAGATTATACGTTTTCCAAAGTAAATAAATTGAAGGTAAGCGTTGACTAAATTTCATCTTGAAGATTTCTTCTGGGCGGGCAATCCTCTTAATGTTATCTTAATCCCAAAAAGAGCCTACGAATCCCTAAATTATTTCCAGACAAATACGGGAAGGTTAGGTCAAACTTTACCCTTTAACTCTTTAACAACAAGTTATCTTGTGCTTATCATGTTTCATCCGTTTTGGAACCTTTTAAGCAACCTTTGTGAAAGCAACAAAGGTTGCTTTGATAGCGTTGTGTTCTCCCGGTCACAGTTCAGAATGTCATCGGAGATGTCCTATGTGAAAGGTGAAGGATTTAGACAAAAAAGTCATCATTGCAGGGTTTATGTGCAGAATACGCGACACGAGGAGGCCATTCGGAAGAATTGTTCTGCTATAGCTGGTATGTATTTGATTTACATTATAATTTCCACTGTCTTTAATCCATGCCTAAAACTAAAAAATAAGATGGTTAGGTCTTCCTCCTCTCTCCATTGACGTGTTGCTTTTCCGCAATCATAGTTTTTTTTTTTTATTTTTTACTACTCTTGATACAGTCACCATATTGTTCCAAAATGTATACCAGTGTTTAGCGCAGAGCAGATGTCCGGTCTGCATCTCGTGTTAATTGCTATAACTCTTTCAGTTCGTGTCACTGAGCAATTATTGTAGTTTTTACGCCAAAAAAAAAATAATAATAATAGAATACATCGTCGTTCCTACAGAACTGACGTTCTAAGCGTTGTTCAAGAGATGTTTTCTGCAAATTCGCAATATTTCTAAAGATGGGGTTTGGTTTTTTGTGTGCGGCTGGGCTAGATTTATTGGTCTATGCCTTCGTAATTAATATAACGGAACTGTCCTCTAGTCAGATCCTGATATTTAATTGAAGGACACACGACTTTGCTGAAAGCAGCAGCCAAACGGTAAAAATTTACTCCGAAATTTAACATTTTATCTACGTCTATGCGCCATATAGGCATGCTTCCTTAACTATACTGGATAATTACAAACAAAAACGTCAGGTGTGCCGTAAAAAGGGGTTATATGATTGAACTTTCACTTGTTAAAATGTACACGGAGAAAAATTGATCGTTTTCAACTGAAATAATAAAATGTATAATTGATAAAATTGCATCTGTTTAAGTGCTGTTGTGCTTTACGTTTTAAATATATAATTCGTAAAGCACAACAGCACTTAAACTTGGATAATTTAAGCCTATCCATTTGTAAAGCTCAAAATGTTGAAAACTTCACTCGTAAAATCGAACACCAATTACGTTCTTACCGTTAGCACAATACGACATCAGGAGCTTACTCTGGAGACACTGCACTGACCGTGAAAATAACTGTGTACCAGCTAAGCCTCCATACGAATTCTTTATTTTCCTTTTACTGTGCGTGTACTGTTATAAATATTTTTTACGTTATTTTTAGTTTAGTTTATCGTTTGTTTATGAACTGTAGCATCAGCAAACATGCATACTTTATTCAGATCACTTCCTTGAACATTTGCATCATATTTTTGTTGGGGCTTTCTGACAGCAGTATAAGAGTTGCAACATGAGATCTCCTCGAGCACAGCGAACCGACGCCGAATGAGCGAGCGCAGCGAGCAACTCTGCTAATCCTTCTTAAAATCATGCTCATCACTGTCATAATAATGGTAAATGCTTAAAACGCGTTGGTGTGAACCTAGAACCCACCGAATGCTGGGTCTAGATCGAAGCTAAGGTTTCGACTTTTTTATTTTTCATGTAGTGGCTAAAGTTTATAAGAACGGCAGAGTCATGCTAGTCGGCCATACGTTGGTTTACAAAGCTACAGATGATTCACTCCTTGTTCCTCTTATTCCTCTGCCTTTCTAAGTATTTAAACACTGAGTAATTCCGCCTTCAAGTCATGTAATTTGTAACTGGTGTAGAGAACTGGATAACAGCATTTTGTAGTAACTAGTGGTATCTTCACGAAAGTAATAATCTGGTACGTACACAATCGCAGCTTGAAAAGTTCTCATTTGCGTTTTTATGTTAAAAAGAGTATCTGAATAAATAAACATTGTTCCGACATCCAGGACTAAAAGTCCCTAAATAAACAAACACTTGTCCTAGCGTCCTAGAGTTGTGTGTATTCATTTATTCACTGCAGTCCTTGGATGCTACGATGGGTGTTTATTTATCGTGTTACTGTAGTTTCATTTCTCTTCAAAAAAGTACCTAATTTTAATTTAATTGTTGTAGATTTTAAATAATCTACTAGCATTCAGTGACTGGAGGCAATAACTTTGTTTAAGAGGGACTAGTCGAATCGCTCGCTACGCTCGCTCATTCGGCGTCGTCTCGCTGCTCTCGAGGAGATTTCTTGTTGCAACTCTTATGCTGCTGTCAGACAGCCCCAACAAAAATGATGACGAAAACTTTCAAAGAAATGAACCGAATAAAGTATGCATGTTTCCTAATGCTACAGTTCATAAACAAACGATAAACCAAACTAAAAATAACGTAACAAATTTGAATGAGGCAGTAAGATTTCACTTGGAGTAAACACTACAGGCACATATTGGTATATAAAACAAGAAGCTTATAAATACAAACGCGTTCAAACGACGTAGGAGTATCTAAGTTGTAACTCTTACTTTGTATTTTACCACTTGTCACAAAGGTCCACTGGGAGAGAAGCTGTTTTTGAAGATTTTGCTTCATGAATCCTGATCAAGGGTTGTTCACGAGAACTGGCGTGGAACCGGGAGGCTTCAGTTAGACTTGGCTTTAGAAACAAAACCTTCTTCTGCACTTCAAAGTCCTTTAAACGCTTTGCGAAGTAATACGATCTTGAATGAAAGCTAGGCCTATACAGGGTACTAAGCGTGCCCAATGATGCTCATCATTACACGGCAATGGTATTGGATTATTACCACGTGGAGAGTTATTACCAAATGGCTTAACGAAAACACTGTATAATCTTGCTATTTGTAACGTTACAAAATATGGGCGTACAGATATTCTTGACACCCTTTTTTATTATTAATATTTTATTTACGCAATTTAGTATTTAATATTTTCTTACTTTGCATGCTAAACGAGTATTCGGTTGTGCTGGATTAGTCAGTATTGACTTAGAAAGACTCCAAGTCTTTCAGATACAACAGATAACAAAACAATTTTGAAAAATATTCCGGCAACAAGTTCTCTTACTGTTGCCGCTAGTCCATTGTTGTTGGACGTTCCTGAAAACTGCGGACTGTATGATGTAGTTGCATTGGCTATGTTGGTATCGTAGAGCTCCAGGGCTTGCGTGGGCAGCAGTTGTGTTGGGCGTGCAGGGTAGGGTAAGCTAGTTTTTAGGTTGTAGAGTATAGAGAGCATAGCGTTGGGGCTTCCATTCTCTCGTAATAACATTAAATAGAATTGAAAACTTTGGGAAAAAACTTTGGTCCACAACAATGGATTTTGGTCAACACTGTCTGACGTCATGATTGTTGCTGATTGTTGCGTGATTGTTTTGGGAATTTGTTTTCCACTTATTTGGAGGTTATAAATGCACTCCCGGACATTAGGAATAGGCCTAAACAACGTACGGTTTTCTTACTATTCTTTCGGCATATTTCTCATATTTGTAGCCGTCTACCTCCAGAGGAGAAGACGAACAAATAACTTTCCAACCAACCAAGCAGCCACAAATTGCATCTTTTAATAATGTGAATCGAGTCGGCCATATGCTGGTTTACAAAGCTACAGATGATTCACTCCTTGTTCCTATTGTTCCTCTGCCTTTCTAAGTATTTAAACACTGAGTAATTCCGCCTTTTAAGTCATGTAATTTGTAATTCTTGACTAACTGGATAACAGCATTCTGTAGTTACCAGTGGTATCTTCATGAAAGTAATAATGCGGTACGTACATAATCGCAGCTTGAAAAGTTGTCATTTGCGTTTTTATGTTTAAAAAAAGTATCTGAATAAATAAACATTGCCCCGGCATCCAGGACTAACAAGTCCCCAAATAAACAAACACTTGTCCTAGCGTCTTAGCGTTGTGTGTAGACATATATTCACTGCAGTCCTTGGATGCTACGATGGGTGTTTATTTATCGTCTGTTTCATTTCTCTTCGAAAAGTACCTAATTTCTGTTTAATTGGTGTAGATTTAAATAATGTACTAGCATTTAGTGACTGGAGGCAATAACTTTGTTTAAGAAGGACTAGTCTAGTCGCTCGCTGCTCTCGAGGAGATTTCTTGTTGCAACTCTTATGCTGCTGTCAGACAGCCCCAACAAAAATGATGACGAAAACGTTCAAAGAAATGATCCGAATAAAGTACGCTTGTTTCCTAATGGTACAGTTCATAAACAAACGATAAACTAAACTAAAAATAACAAAAAATTTGAATGGGGCAATAAGATAAGATAATGTACTAGCATTTATTGACTGGAGGCAATAACTTTGTTTAAAATTGTATTCTTATTTGGGATAATTTATGTGTTCCTGGCAGATGACCAGGAGTGGTTAACGCTCGTTAAACCCTTTGAAACCCTTTGAAACGGTCCTGGTTTTCGCTTAAATCTTCAAGATTTAAGCCATATTGGGTGCAACGTCTTGCGGCCGACACGGCCTAACGACTCATTTAGTTCTTCAATGCGGGCTTCGGGAAATAAGTTGAATTGTTTCCGCGATTGTTTACCACTATAAAAAAGGTCAAAGGATTTTAGCGAGCGTTAACCGCAACCGGTCATCTGCCCGACGAAGCCCTAAGGCCCTATGTCTGCAACACCCGGAATGGATTCTCAGGAGGTCACCCACCCAAGTACCAATCGGGGCCAATGCTGCTTAACTTCGGTGATCTGACGAGAACCGGTGTTTCCAGCACTGCAAGGCCGCAGACTACTATATCCATCCACTGTTTACCACTATATCCATCTGCCTGCAACAATGCAAAAGCAACTGCCCATCACGATGACACATACTAAATATAGACACACGCTAGTGCGTTACCATAAAATAATAGACATGGGACAAAGCTTGGGCGGAACATGAACCTAATTACGTATTTCTAATGCTCAGTTTTTCCGCTAACAAAATTGGGTGGACAGTGGACGTACTGTACAATAATAGACCAGACCGTAGCAATTGCAATAAAAAAGAAGAGAAAAAAGTCAACAAATTAGCTAAACAAAATTAGAAAAAAAAAGCATTAGAACTCGTATCGCCATATTCACAGCTGTCAAGGAACACAAATAAAAACGGACTAGAGTTCACTCGAATGCAACGAACTATAATTTGAATTCCAATTCCAGGGAACAAGGACTGTGACATCCCATCCTCCATGCACACGCATACACGTACAATATCACCAATGAAACAAACAAAACGAATGGATATTTCACACACAAAAATACACACACACAGACAAATAAAACATATACACGTACGTGAAACAGAACGAAAACATAAACAGACGTCATAAACTGCAAAACGCTAATAAAACTGAAAGATTAAAAAGTACATGCACTGAATGAACACGTAATTACTCCACGAAGTAGAACTAAAACAAAAATCATAAATATACAGGTAAAAAAAAAACTGCCTTAAATAGGAGTACGCCTGTTTCAAAAATTGTAAATGCACACAAAATACACATATAGCCACTCACACGTAAACAGACTTAAAACGTAAAACACAGATAAATTAAATGAAAAGCATGTACACAAATAACATACACACAAAAATTTCAAATACAAAGTGTTCACTTTCTGACATAACCATTAAGTAAAACGAGTCCTTGTTTCCTGGAATTGGAGTTCAAATTATAGTTCGTTAGGTTCTAGTGAACTCTAATCCGCTTTTATTTTTGTTCCTTGACAGGTATGAGTATTGGGATACGAGCTCTAATGCTTTTTTACTAAACGGCAAAGCCGTTTTTTTGTTTTGTTAATTGGTAACCATTTAAAAAAGTTAAGACTTTCGTAACTTTTACCTGTTTGAACAATACTTACACTTTATTATTGTTTGTTTTTGCGTGACTCAAATCCTCTGCACTTTGTTTTTACTTTAACTTCATGACATAATCTAGAATGCTCAACAATGGTCGCAACCTATACTTTTTTAACGATTCGATGTGCGAAGCAGCCAGAGCTTCTAATCTTCTGCTGGTTGGCTTCGTCATCGTGTGAATGTCAAGTCTTCGTCCGTCTGTCCGTATCCAAGATGAATTTTTAAGACAATATGGATGGACGTTCGTAAATCAATTAAATTGAGTAAGAAGTTCTGGGTTGTATAATTTCTCTCTTATACTCGAAATAAAGCAGCAATATAATGTTCAGGGAAAATGATCGAAATTAATGTGCAGAAACTAAAAAAACTTAACAAACAAAATGAGACCGTTATTCAGACAATTACGATGTCAACTAACACAAGGTTAAAGCTCCGTCTGCCTCGGACCACGCGTCACTAAAAAGTTGAGGTTCCGACATTTTGGTCAAGCACACTTTGTCAAGCAAAAGTGAAAATATAGTGTTGAGTGTTTGAGTTACCAAACCAACACTCAACAATAAACTGCAAGTGTGTTCTTAAAACTGGTAACAACAGAAAAAAATGTCATCTAAAAGCAGCATGTCACGTCTTTCCATTAAAGGGACATTCCTCCCAGCGCCATTTTTCTCGATCCATCACATCAAGTACGACCCCACCGTTCTATTTATAACAGAGATAAAAATATGCGTCGCAGAATTTAAAAACAAACACACAAAGCAGTACGCACATCACGAGATAAAAAGTAGCTTATATTTCGAAACTGAGTTTACATGTTGGCTTCATTTTTCAAAATAATAGCCAACAGGTAAATTCAGCTTCGAAATATAAGGTACTTTTTTTTTTAACTCGTAATGTGCGTAGTACTTTGTGTGTTTGTTTTTAAGTTCTTACTTCTTACTCTCAATCCCTTGCTAAAAATCCGTTTTAAAGCGTGTCGCGTAGGAGATTTGCTACTGAATAATTGGGAACTGTATTTACTGCATCACGCACGTATATGATCCTTTGCGCGGTTACAATAACTTTGACGTTCCAACTGCGTGTGTGTGCATTATACTAATTTTTAATCGTTTGCTAATAATTAAGAGATCATAAATCTAAAAATCTAATGAGGTAAAAATTAAAATTATTCATCTCAATAGATCGTCGAAGAAAAATTATAAGATACTAACCTAAAAAATTATGAAGCGTGATTTTAAAATACAAACATCATTCCGGTTTGTGACGACACAATTAATGCGTTCATGCTGGCTCGTCCATTAGGCGCAATGCCAACTGAGACAGTAGCTCCGTTCTTCGCAGCTCCTTTCTCAGTTGACATTGGCCATAGTAACAAAGCGTGGATAGCGATCTGCGCGTGGCTGTTATTAGGCAGGCAGAATGTTAAAGGCAGGCCGGATGTACCTTTAAATGAGAACTAAAACATAAAAACGTAAATATTATTTCTAGCTGTTATTAGCCATATCCGCCATTATTCCGTCTAAAAATGAACACTTCAAAGTCTATACAAGAATACAGGTAAAAGTATATACCTCATGCCCCTGTATTCCAGTTTAAAACGCTCCAAAATGTTGCACGATGTGTTTTTTTTTTATGTGCGCCATTCGGCCAGTGCTCAACAGGTGCGTCTTTCCTTTTACCACTCACTAACCTTATTTCTTTTCACAGGGTATCAACAATCGTTGTAAAGATAAAAAATGGAACGATCATGTTACTTCTCAGTGTTGTTCGTAGCAGTTATTGTGGTGTTCGAAGTAACGAGTGGTGACAACTGTATGCCAGAGAAGTGTCCGAGTTGCCTTGAAGACGGCAGGCCAGTATGTATACCCCGATACAAATGCGAAGAAATGGGAAATGACTGCCACGCATGTGTTGGAGAGTGCGGGACGGATTGCATTCTTATGTGTAGTGCTCAAATTGGCATTGTCAACAATATACAAGAAATGGACTCCAACGAACAAACCGAACTCAAGAACAGTATGTTCGACTGCCTTTCCCCATGCTTAGGATGGGACAGAAGCTTTTTGGACGAACTGGACGCAGAAAATTCCGGATTTAAATTCTTTTAGCCTGTCGTAAATCGTCTTATGACCTTGCCGTTCTATTCACACTTCGTAAAAGTTGTGTGAGGAACAGATTTTATTTCACTATTCGTGATATTTTTTTTTGAAAATCCTCAATAAATCTAAAAAAAAAGAAGGCATTCTCAATTAGGTCTTTTTTTTTTCAATTGAGAAAAGACGATGGCAATGAAATAAAGTAAAATAAATCTATAAAATTGAGGGACGGCCTGAGTACGAGAACGGCATAAGGTTCAGATCTTTATAAACAGCAAATGCCTTGTTAACAATTACAGCATAGAATTACAAACAAAAGCGTCAAGTGTGCCGTAAAATTGAATAATGAAAATGCAGAATAGAGAAAATTGCGTCTGTTTAAGTGCTGTTGTACTTAACGTTTTTAAATATATGATAGGTAAAGCACATCAGCACTTAAACAGATGCAATTTTTTTTTCAATTGAACATTTGATTATTTAAATGAAAAATCATCAATTTTTGTCCATGTAAATTTTAACAAGTAAAGTGAAACTTCAATCATATCATCCGTATTTTTTACGGCACACTTGAAGTTTTTTGTTTGTAATCCGGGTACCTTTATTACGGCTACGGCGTCCGGCTACAAAGGTTTATGGGTGCAGTTGATTGTTGTTGCCCACTTGAGAAAAATTCACTTCAGCAACGTGGCTTAGCTTGGTTTAAAACTATATATGCGTTTTGCTGACACACGGATTCTTTCATACATTCATTTATTGACCGGAGCCTTGACCTAAGGTCGCACGCTCTTTCCTAAAGCTAATTACAACCAAACGGATTCTTCCATTTCAATTCAATTTATTTCCAGGAGCCTTGGTCCAGAACCGTACGCTACTATTTTTGCCTTATACAGTAATAAACACCAACAGAGCCACACAAAAGCACCCAAAGGTTTCAAAGGTTTCAAAGGGTTTAACGAGCGTTAACCACTCCTGGTCATCTGCCCGAAGCCCTAAGGCCCTATGTCTGCAACAGCCAGATTTCCAGGCGGTCACCCACCCAAGTATCAATCTAGCCCAATGCTGCTTAACTTCGGGGATCTGACGAGAACCGGTGTTTCCAGCACTGCAAGGCCGCAGACCCCTTGCCGCATGCAACAAAACAAAATATTACACATCAACAATCAACTGTTTAGCAAAGACATAACACGTGAACGAAGAATGGATCTGCACAAAGGGGTATTGTGGCCTTTTGCCGGTCGACAGGTCGGTTGGGACCATGGTGATTTCTGGTTTTTCTTTGCCAGCCGCTCGGCGTTCGTCCGACTTAGGATCGGGTTGTGTTGGGTTGGGTTGGGTTGATTTTGGTTGGCTTGGGTTGGTTTTGGTTGGGTTGAGTGGGGTTGGGTCTGTGATTTCTGTGTAGCCTCTGTGGTTTTATGGCTAGGTTAGTGCACTTTTATTTAGTTAGTTTAGTTTCTTAGTTTAGAGTAGAGCGCATAGGGTAAGGCCTGTATAGAGCTCTCGTAGTATGAATAAATAAATAAATAAATGGATCTGGCGTTTGCTGCGTGGCATTGTTTCATAATTACAATGGTTAAAACAATGTAAACAATCAAAATGATTGTATAGCGAAAGACGCAGCTAATAATGCAGGGAATCTGTAACTTAGTCGGTTCGCTCTCTCAAAGCATGCTTGCAATACCAGACACTTACTCAATGGAACAGAGTGTGGTCTGCGGCTGTGACGGGCAGGATGCTTTAGGAAATTAATCCGGCATGTTCCTACAAAACTGCTCTGGATTTTTTACCGTACTGGATGGCAAGGCTGCTTTCATGATTGTGGACGGAGCATTCTCTCCTCCAGTCTCACAGAGCATGAAAAGGATGGAGCTTGACAGCCATGCACAAATGTAGAGATGAAGGCACTGTGTCGTATTTGTGTTGCATTGTCGTGCATTCTAGTCGGAGCGCAAACTCATCTTGCGTTGGAGTCAGGCAGGGGCAGTGGCCCAAAGCCATGCGCTCACTCTAAATAATATTATACACTATTTTCTAGGCTTAAAAACACTATGCATATTCTCACCACAAACTTCCCAAAATTACACAACGTCCGATGGGCACTACTCCATTGTGTACCACGCACTATCAATATGATGTCTTAGAATTGCAAGTACCTCGTTACAAACATCGAGCTGAATATTGCTGAACACTGATCTCACATAACAACTGTACCTTTGTCACGGGTCCTCACTTCATGTGACATTTAACTTGCTTCCACATGCACTGCCCGCTTCCAGAACATGTCACAGTAATGATTTCTTTTCCACTGTTAGCGCTCGGAAGCACCTGTGCTGTGAATGGCTGGAACCGTCACTGTTGTTGATAGCTTCAACATGTCTGTCTACTGACTATGAGGAGCTGGTTACATGATGTCCCTGCCAAACCAGCTGTTTTCTGTTACAGGTAGTAGGAACCACATTAGACGACTATGTGCAATAGCAAGGTTTGTTAAATCTACATCTGTGCCAATATAACCTCTCCGTCTCATAGTCCGTAAACAGACATTTCGTAGCTATCAACAACAGTGAAGGTTCCAGCCGTCCACAGCACATGTGCTTCCAAGCGCTAAAAGTGGAAAAGAAATCATTACTGTGACATATTCAGGAAGCGGACAGTGCATGTGGAAGCAAGTTCAATGGTACATAATGAAGTGAGGACCCGTGACAAAGGTACAGTTGTTATGTGAGATCAATGTTCAGCAATATTGAGCTTGATGTTTCTTGGAATTCTAAGACATCATGTTGACAGTGAGTGGTACACAGTGGAGTATTGTCCATCGAACGTTGTGTAATGTTGGGAAGTTTGTGGTGAGAGTATGCATAGTGTTTGTAAGCCTATAAAACAATGTATAATATTATTTAGAGTGAGGGTATGGCCTTGGGCCAGTACGCCAAATAATCTCTTCTGTCTCTCCCGTAACACCGGAATGATCGACCCACTGAAAAAGTGGTCTCTGTGAGGATGAAGGCCAAGAAAATAATGCTGGCTTAGATCATGTATCAGATTTTATAGGTAGGTTCAGTAGTTTTTTATGAAACGTCGTCACACAAGAACAATAACAAGAAGTGAACCGTTTTCAAACTTACTAAAATTTACGTCTGGCTCCCTACTTTTACTATCGCACAGAATTGCATAATTTTTGGTATAATTAGCTCCCTTCCTTTGCTCCTCCCTTTTTAAAACTGAATAACTGCAAAATGCTTTACTTGTTTATTTTAATCAATTTTAACTCTTTCATTTGGGTCTTTCTTCAGCTGCAGTAAATGTATTATTTTGGAAATGTAAACACCTAAATAATGATACGCAAACATTCATAGCAGTAGTAGGCTAGGTTTACGTACGTAAGGAAGAACAAAAGATTCCTTACGTAACTAAGAACCCCACCCTTCGTTTGCTATACCTATAATTCTTTTTTGTCATTTAAAAAACGTAATAGTTGTTAATTTAAAGTGTGAAATAGTTTAATAATACTTCAGAAACGATTTGGAATACGCAAATATGGACAGCGATTGTATTTTTACTACGTAAGTAAGAACCAAAGACCTTCGTTTTCTTACTTACGTAATTAAGAAACCCTCGCCTAGCCGTTGTTTTTACTAGTAGTAAGACAACGGTTTCATTGTTGTAGCTATGTGTCTTCATGATATTGTACAACTCTTCCATTATTGTAGCCGTGCCTTAATTTCGTGAAGATGCACGGATGCAACAATGAAATCATTGTTGGACTTGAGTGCCGTGTAGTCTTACTACCATGAAGACGTGCACGCTGTACCGTGCAGGCTTACTATCATGAAGACTGCACTGTGCCACGGAACCCAAAGAAAAAACAAAGATTATTTACACCACCTGAAGCTGCTGGCGAATCAGCAGTGTACGAAACACATTCACCTTCCACATTTAAAGGAATTTGAGACAGCAACACATCTGTATCTGAATCATCAAACAAATCGTCGGCTATGTTGGCCACCGCCACAATGGAGTGGGCTTTCAGAAATTTGAGACTGAACGCGACTCGCAACAATGGTCTCGTTGTACAAGTGTGTTAGACAACTTTGTTCGGCAACAATGCGGTAAGTTGATCTCGATCGACCTCGGCTTTCTTACCGCATTGTTGCCGATCGCCGTTGTCTAACTGATACAAAATCCACTGCTGCATCAAAGGTCCAACAATGAAAGAGTCGTACAAAGGGATTAAAAGAATCCTATGAAGCGGTAATTGTTGGTCCTCCCCTATAACAATTACACTAAGCGTCAGATTTATTATCACTTATTGTACATTGTTGCTTTTTTCTTAAGAACTTTTTTCTTGAGAACTAGCGACGACAGCTCCTGTGCCAGGATGCCATTTGAATTATTTAGTTTTGTGTTTGGGTCCATATTAATACCAACTAATGTTCTCCTCGCTTCGAAGTGTTAGGGCACATTTACGCAACCACTCGCTTTTGCATTCTCGTGGCTAGAAGCTAGAAATCGCCTCAAATTCCAACATGGCGGCGGTTTTATGTCTGCCTCCTCGCAACGAAAACAGCAAATAACGTGAGTTCAGAAGCGTTTGGGAAAATTGTTTCGTCATGAGGAATTCTTTATATTATTGGCCCGGATCGTAAGACTGCAAGTATTTACTCAAACGATGTCGGATTTAGCTAATCCATTTAGCGTTGTCACCTTTCCCATCGCGATTGAGTTCTAGCTGCGAGAATGCAAAGGCGAGTCGCTGCATAAACGCGCCCTTATGCCTTAGATAGATAGTGTCGGTCCTGTGACGGTGTAATTTCTACATTCTGGCGGTTTTTTTCAGGTTTTTTTCAGAACTGTTAGTAGGAACTGTAGGTAAGCCTTACAATATATAGTTTAAATAAATGGTCCAGCGGCCAATGAGTATCAATTGCTGGACTCCGATAATATATTAGTGAAACCCTTTATACTGTTGCCATAGCAAGTTTACATATATGTCTCCTCAGGAATAAACTACGCTTAAAGGCCGGTTGCCACCAAGTTAGTATTGCAGCATCTAGGCCTATCGAGTTCTGTCTCGCAGGAAGCAAAGGAAAACTTTTAAACGCAACAAACAAGCCACGTGACTCCTTAATTATTGAGTAAAAATTTGGTACGCCCTCGTGCACCTGGAACCAAGCTATTAAAATGAACGATATTAGTGTAACTAGATGGCGCCAGAGGATTTTCTTTATATTTTCCCGTGGCGTCTAGTTGCACTAATATCGTTAATCTTTACAGCGTGTTTCTAGGTGCACGAGGGCGTACCGAATTTTTACTCAATAATTAAGGAGTCACGTGGCTTATTTGTCGCGTTTAAAAGTTTTGCTTTGTGCATTCCTTTGCTTCCTGCGAGAGAAAACTCTATAGGCCTATATGCTGCAATGCTAATTTGGTGGCACCTGGCCTTTAAAGGGATTGCCGTAGTCCTATTGGTTACTTTTCTGTACTGTATGCGTAAAACAACTTCTTCGTATGGTGAGATCATTACTTTTTTATGCCCATGAAACCGGTACCACGCTCGGCTGGATGGTCTGCCCGATAAATGGGAGCAGAGCAATTACGGTCATCGAATCTATGCACACGGGCGAGACCTAACACCCGTATTTATCGAAATGACATTAAAAACCAAGTTGTTTTTTTTCATAAACTCTTTATTTAAAATACGCTTTACTCTGACGTGGAGCAATATTAACCAGCACTTCGGGATAGATGATCGCTCGGATGTAATACCAGGCTACATTCAGGAACGAGAAAATTTCTCGAGCTTAAGGGCATGTTTACGCAACCACTCGCGTTTGCATTCTCGCAGCTAGAAGCTAGAAATCACCTCAAATTCCAACATGGCGGCGGTTTTATGTCTGCCGCCTCGCAACGAAAACAGCAAATAACGCGAGTTCAGAGGCGTTTGGGAAAATTGTTTCGTCATGAGGAATTCTTTATATTATTGGCACGGATTATAAGACTGAAAGTATTTACTCAAACGATGTCGGATTTAGCTAATCCAATTAGCATTGTTACCATGGCAATGTCACCGTTGCCATCGCGATTGAGTTCTAGCTGCGAGAATGCAAAGGCGAGTCGCTGCGTAAACGCGCCCTAATATTTGCAAATAGTGTTCTTTACGAGAACATTTTAAGTGGCCAACCTCATTAATAGAGTGAGACAGTCCCTACCTGGCCTTTATTATATTAGAAACAAGCTAAACGCTCAAAACAAAAGACTTGTTTATAACGCATATATTCTTTCGCCTGTACGGTATGTATACCCCGTTTTTGCTTACACTTCTTCTGGTGACACTGATAGATTGCAAAAAAATATTAAATAAAGCATATAAAATCTTATTTAAAAATGACAACTTCAATAAACAGACACTGGATATAATGCTTGGAAAAAAAGATCAAGACTTTTAAGCAAATTGTGGACTTTACGGTAATAACAAATACGTACTTCAACACAGACTTAAATACCCGTCTGAAAAGACTCTGCCGAAATAATAATAATTGGCTGGTTACCCCACATTTTAGAAACTCGTATGGCAAAAGAACGTTAAATTTCATTTTCCCCTACTTACTCAACAACCTACCTGCAAACCTGCGTAACCTTAAAAATACTGCTTCCCTAAAAAAAGAGCTAAAACAATGGTATTTTACGATGAAATAGATCTAAGTTACATAGATAAACCTCTTATTGGTAAATTTTTAGGTTTTAACCAAATTGTTTTATCAATTGTATTTTAACTAAAGGTGTTGAATTGTTAGTATAATATTGTTGTTAAAACACCACATCTGTAATTTATGTTAGTGAATGTTGTATTTCGTCTAAGAGACACATACACTCTTCCTGATTCGGGCCACAACATGTAAAATTTGCTGAAATAGATTATTATTATTATTATTGTTATTATTGGAGCGAAGCGAGGCCGATTCCGGTTTTTTCTTTTGATAAACCTTGCCGGGACTACCGTGGTACTGCATGCAAAGTGTGGTTAGGATAGTCCTTGTGGTTTTCGCGTGATGTGTAGTCTAAGATTACATTGAAGTGTCTTTATAGAGGAGCTACGCTCGACCTTCGGCCTCACTTCGCTCTAATAATAACAATAATAATCAAAAGAAAAATCAGGAATCGGACATGGGGTTGAGAAACCATCAGGGTTACAAAATGAACCAATAGCAATAGCCAAAATCCAAACAACAACGAGATACGAAGCCGTTTCTAATTGTGAAAGGCATCCGATTGTTAAAAGATTGATTGTTGATGTTAAACAGGCGGCGTTATGCTACGGCTCTCAATTAAAATCAAATCAAATCAGCGCCCTCACATATTGTGTATGTTAACTGTAAGCAACTAAAAGCATATTTTGTGAGGCTGGGCCGATCCCGATTACAGATTAAGAGTGCCTCACGTAATTCTTTACTGACATTTGCAATATCGCCAGAAATCGGGATAGGTATGTTAAATCAAGATAGATCGGTAATAAACCAAATTGAAGATATTTTCACTTTTCGTCGACCTATTTTAACGTTTGAATAAAATCGCTTCGCTCCATTTTGTCGACAGTGGAACTGATGACGCCTTAGTTATTATTATTTTAATGGTGTTTTGTAACTCACACAAGTTTCATGTGAACTTCGAGCAATGTTTTGCAAGTAAAGAATTATTATTATGTTACTATTATTACGAAGTCTTTGCTTGTGCCTTCGTATTCATTGGTTTGTACTGCGGAAAATAACCAGCCTCTCAGAAAGCAACGGCCAGAGACTTACTGATAACCTCATCCGGTGGCATTTTCAAAGGGTAACATAAGGTTAGTATATACATAATATAAAGGCCGTAATTATCGTATTAACTGTCATAACTTCCAGAAGCGTTCACGACAACGAGGAGTAAAATCTGCTTCCTTGCCAATTGGTAAGTAACTGATACAAGGGCCCTGCGTTGCCCCGTTCTCATGCTGACTAGGGCATTTAAAAATATCCTAGGAATTTGCGATCGGAATTAACTAGAATAATTGCCACTCTTCCCTTGTTGTTATATGGCGTCGGTCTGGAGCGCGCCAAACTCCAAAGTATCTGATGTATTAGAGGCCATTCAAAAACCACGTGGTCGGCCAGGGGGAAGTGGGGGGGGGGGGGGAAGGTCTGCTTTCGGCCACAAGTAACCACAATGGGGGAGGAGGGTTTCCAAATAAACCACGTGGCTACTGTCTTGAAGGGAAAGTCATTACCTCCAATGGATTGGTGCATTTACTACACAAGACACTCTGAGCATGTCATCTCACCCAGCATTACATTGTTCGTATACTGTTCCTCCAATGACCTTAACATCTGGGCCCCAGTCTAAAGAACTGCATTTCGCGCGTATGTGGTGAAAGATACCGCGACTCTTCAACAACGTATAAGACTGCGTTTCCTTGACTTAAGCCCTAACCAGACTGGCTGCTCGCGGCTGCACGGAGTCGCAGTATGGTGTAAAAAAGACTTCAATATTGGTCCTTAACGCAACACCAACCATAAGATTGCAGCAATTTTGACCTTGTAGGCACGTAGTCGCGCATTGCTTCGCACGAAATTAGCTTCTGTCTGGAGAGGCCTTCATACTAAATTCATTTAAATAGTGTGTGCCTTACGTCGAGTGCTTCACTGGGACAATTATTCAGTGCAGTGATGGGATACGTAATAATTAATGTGTTCGGTTACAATTTTGTACTTTCCGTCTCAGTTACAAATCTTGGATGACGTTTAGTCTAGCGGCCGTTGCAGATCATCTAGAAATTGGGTGAAAATGTTTCACTCGATGACTCAAACAGCTTCGTTTATTAGAAGCGAAAGTGGAGAAATGGGGGTGCTTATGGTTGGGTTTCTCATGTCAAATACTATCAATTCACCAAATTTAGTACGGCACAATAACTCAAATTTTATGTAAAGTGGTACCGTATTTGCAAAAACACATTAAGGTATTATTTTTTTAAGCACGGGGTTGGGGCGGGGTGTGGCTAATAGCCACGTGATTTTTCGAAAATGGCCACGTGGTTTTCGAATGACTCCTTACGCTATTTTACTCACTGTTAAGACATCTGCACTGCTAACGCACAATAGACAGAAATTTCTAACCCGTTTAAATTGTAAAATAATGGTGAGAAAAATTACAACTCAGGGAGAACCCCATAACTGCCATTAATCCCTTTTTCTTAACACGTACTCCCGAAAAGGGCTTTTGGGGTTGTTAGGACGGCGATATTTTTTGAACCTGTATCTTCTTGGCTTGGAGACCAGGCCCTTAACAACACGTCTCTGCTTTGTTCATTCCACCTACATTATTAGAGCCGTCGATTTAAATGGAGATATCCACCATTAATTGGGTGGACAGCTGCTGGTAGTTAAGTAGGTTAAAGGTTAAAACAGAAGCACTACGACTACGGCTGTTCACACCCACCACCCACCCTTCAAAACTTCTTCTCCGTTTTATTTCACTTTATGGGATCTCAAGCTTGAACCCTTCCACTGCAGACGTTCGCACAAGTCGGGAGTACTGTGGAGGGGGGGGGGGGGAGAGTGTTTTGTGTTTTGGTCAGTAATGCGGGTCCATCTTACATCCTCTTGGTTTAGAGACCATGGTCTTTAAACCCGGCTATGCTTTTCTGGCTTCACAATGGTTCCAAGGTATGCTCATGAAACTCTTTTTGCTGTTGTTGCGGTTAGTTGTTTTGCCTTCTTGAGTAGGAATTCTTGAGTAGGAATATTGGTACGGAAGAGGTTATTACGTTCGCACTTATTGTCGGTTTGTGCTTTCGTACTAAAAGTGAACCAACATTTATTTGTATTTTTTTTTAACTTGTAAATTATTTTTCCTTTGCACGCATAGGTGAAATGGATGCTGCTTCTGCATTACTTGTGAATATTTGCAATTTTTTCTTTACCTATTATTTTTTATGTACTATACTGAACGTCAGTATAGCATGGAAACTGGTGCGAAATCATATATTTGTTAATAGGCCTATACTGTGAAATGATGTACCCGTAAAAATGACTTGTCTCCTTGAATCCGGTTTCACTATTTGACCGAAAATAAATGTTTCAGCATTTCTACGGCGCAACTGGGTGGGAACGAAAAAATGTCTGTGGGGCGTGAGGAGGAGAGTATTGTCTATCTTAGCGTCGTCCATCACTGACGCTCGTGAAGCTTGCCTTTCGTAACTCGTTGGTGGCCTTAATTTTTTTTTGTCCTCTTGCTAAGTCTGTGGATGAAACAAAATTGCCATCGCACATTTCTTCTTCAGTGCAAGGAATTCCACCTGTATCCTAAATATTTTACCACAAATACCCCAATTCCGTGTGCGCGCGGTTTCCACGCTTTGGTTACGTGCCATCAGGCTTCGCATCTTTGTCTTTGCCGCTCAAAATTGTGCTAATATAATCGTTTCTCCAGAAAACTATTTATAATCTTACTCAATTTTCCTCCACCTGCATTTCGCCATACCATTTCATACAGCTTCCCATTACCTGTTCCACCCTCCACCATGTGATCTTTTGCCAGTCGACCACCATAGACGACGACGAGATTCTTCACCTCCAGCAATCTAAGAATCAACGTTTCGTTTCCAACCAGGACACAAAAATCAAAACGCGTTACCAGCCTTTCCTCAACCACTCCTACTCCTGATCATCTGTCCATCCTTGCTATTTTAGTCCTAAGTTTGTTTCACTCACCCATCCATTCACAGTCCTTCCTAAACTGGTCGCTGCCGTCGAGTCCGCCATTGCCTTCCATCCAAACTCGTATGTCATGGATAGGAAGAGGCTAAATTAGGTTGTAGACCTACAGATAACTTTGGTGGTGTTAAATAATACTAAGATTCTTGCAATTGTAATAAACTCATCAATCTCCCACCTAAGTTTGGCTGTAAAATCAAGACTAGAATTTAACCTGGACTAGAATTGAAGTCTTCATGAATGAGCTCACGCGTAAAGATTTGAAAAACGGAAACTATTCGGATTGTTGTTTATTATTTGCTGTAGGTTATCGCAGGAGGAAGAGGGTCAAGTATGCTAGATTATTCCTTGATCTCTCGCCTATACCAGCGAGGTTATTTGGTCCAAAGTAGCGAACAAATACGGTTTGCTGAAACATCATATGATGTAATGATTATTTCCCCCTCCCATGGACAAATATTTTTCAATTTTACTAAAACCGTGTTAGTAAACAAAAGCGAGTTCGTTTGGTGTTAAAGTAAGGTTTACCTAAACTGATTTCTGTTAGGTTTGACACCAGTTACAGTAGCGTTATGCGTCGTGTTAATGCCTCCCTAGCTGAAAGTTGAGGATTCGCTAAACAAACGGTTATTATTTATTTATCACGTATCACCATTAGTGAGACGATCAGCATTAAGAAAACTAGATTGACGAACATGACAGAATGAAACCGAAAAAATATGTTTGTGTGAGGTGTGTACGATTTATGGAGCTTACCTCAGCAGTTGAAAACGACATTAAGTCGTTTGGAGGCTGAGCTGCTGGTACACATTTGCGCGTGCTATCAGTGCAAAGTGTGTTCACAGTGAACTGGCAAATATTTCAGTCGGCAAGAAAAAACCAGAACGTAGCTACCCAAAGTTTCAGTCATTGAGTTTTTCATTTATCCTTTGAAATACTAAGTGCGATTAGGTTAGGTTAGGTCTTGGTCAGTTTCTATGAATCCTTCGAAAGGCCGAACCATTCTCAACTTAATAGCTCTTTGCCCAAATTTACTATATTATCTTAGCTGAAAGCAATACGAGGATTTAAAAAAAAATAAAGCCTACTAAAATTGCACAAATAAACACATTGGTCGCACAACGTTTCGGGATTTAATTCATCCCGTTGTCAACTGCTTAAAAAGTGAGGAAAACACATGTTAAAGTCAAGGTACACTATAATTTTAAATTAAAAAAAATTAATTTTAAAAAAGGAAGCCTGGCCAGAACAGGTAGCAAAAACAAGACCCCGACCTCTCACCTGCAAATGTAGGTTCGAAGTGAGGTTGACAGTGAAAAGCTCTATCATTTATTCCAACAGGCAAGACATTAATGAAATGTGAGAAAGTGCAAGTTGAAATATGGGGATTGTTACTCCTTATTGCTTACAAAACGATCGTGGGTGGTTGGAAGGGGAGGGGGGTTTAAACTCAGCTAATTCGAGTTTTTTTTTTTATTACTGGTACATATTCTTTAATGGATTTATTTTCAGGTATGATACGGTTAAATACAGCAGGTTGGTGTAGTAAAATTACTGTAAGGTCGCTAAGGAAGTGGACGATTATTCACAAGGCACAATGCTCGATCCTAATTCCACCCGGACCACTGCACTGTGACTGAGGTTGGCGCTAATGACCAAGCTGTCGACGCGCCATTAAGCCTCATCCCCCCCCCTAATTCACTCCTTACTGCGTAGCTAGGGGACTATGCACATAGTGCTTACATATTAGGCTATCAGCAGAATTTATCCTTCTGCTGCACCTCGTAGGTAGGGATCCAACCTTTTAGTCAGGTCCCCTACACCAAATAACTCGAATCCGTGCTCAGCCTCGCGTTTTATACACGAGGGAGAACAATGGCTCTAGCCAGACGCTACTGGCGAATAGGCGCGATCCGGTCCTAACTGGTTGAACAATAGGACTGGCTCGCTTACCCGGATGCTGGCTCTGGGTCCGCTGCCATGTGTGCATGGTAGCTAGCGGCGCGCAGCATCCATGTTAACGGCAAGGTGCACCGCACGAATGGCTAACTGCGTGTGTGCGTATTGTCGTACATGTAACCACGTTACCATAATATTGTCTATTTCAAGCTTTCTGTTTATCGTTCGAAGGATGCTTTTGTGCAAAATCCAAGCACTGGTAGAATTAATTTTCAGAAGTTGGGTGAGGATCTTACTAGTTATAAGATTATTGGTCGGAGCTTCTGCATCGGCCCACTTCTGTTGAGGAGATGTGGAAGAGCTTTCTTTCTGTGCTTGGGGATAAGGTAGGCGCCTCCACTGTGTTTGTTAAACAGTCAAAATTGAGATCGGGAACTGGTGTCCCCAAGCAAATCAGAAATTTAACTGCTAAAAAGTTGAAACAATGGAAGTGCTATAAGGCTGACAGGTGTGAAGCTAATAAACTAGATATATTAATTGCTCGGCAAACCTCGTAAACATATTAAACTTATTGCAATTGAAAAGGGGAAAAAAGTTATTTCTGAGGGTACATTATCAGCCCTTTTCCAATACGTTAAACGTAAAACGAAATTTCTAAATGACTTTACCACCTTTAATTATAAATGATAAATTGTTAATCAAGGATCATGAAAAATCCGTGGCATGCCAATCAACGTTGGTAAATAATTTCGTCAGTGATAATTATACTATTCCCTATGTTTTGAGCTCTACAATTAACCGTAATGCCGTAACACCAAGTGATGATTGTGAAGTGTAATAAGGCGATGATAACAATCACTGTTATGGTAATGACATAACTGTGATGGTAATGACTAGCTCTTCTGGGAATAACATTGGAACTGAAATTTCAGTTAAATCGATTTGAAATTCAAGTGTTTGTAACTTACTGGAAATATCCTACAAGCTTTACAGTAAAGTTTTTGATTAAAAAAAACCTTCCTTCAGTGTCCTCTCCCTCTCCACTCCCCACACAATATCTGCGTCATTATACGTTAAATCATTACCATAACGATTTTTGTTGCTGAAATTATGGTAATGATGCGTGATGGTAATGACGATCTGACAGATTCCTCCACTTTCTATTTAAATCACCAAGTAGATGTTAAGCCTAACGTTAGTTTCAACTACGTACAGTACATGTTCAATACAAGTAGCCTACCTAATGTAATTTTCTGGTTTTACAAGCTTACGTAACTATTTCGTACAGGATATGGTATTGATGGTTCTTATTTATGCCCTACTGATTCTAGCCTTTCGTTGGTTTCCCTACAGAAAACGACGAGTTCGTGCTGCCGAATTGTTGCATGATGCATCAGCTCTATGACATAGGGCCTTAGGGCTTCGGGCAGATGACCAGGAGTGGTTAACGCTCGTTAAACCCTTTGAATTTTTTGAACCAGCTCTATGGCCAATAACGTTTATAACAGCACAACATACAATAAGCCTGACATCTAGCGACGACTAGGACAATTACCAACGAGCGTAACGGTAATGATGGTAGAAGTTTAGGACAGGCATAAAAGTGACAAATTACAAAACTTCAGGACAACAATTGGCATAATACCAGCAGATTTTAAATACTCAACACTTTTTGAAAATGAAATGCAAGGACTTGTAATTTTTTTCAGACAATTTTGCATATCGAATGTTGTATGCAAGTCAAGTCTCATAGGTGTGGGACGCGTGATGGTAATGCATATGGTAATTAAAGCAGGGCCGTTGGAACGGGTCCGGCCGGTTCGGCGAGAGCCGTACCACTTTTCTTCGTAGCACGTCCAGGCGAGTGACATGCGAAGTGAAAGGCTTACTTCGAAACGAAACAACACATGCGGTGCGGTGCGATATAAAAATGTGTCCAACGTATTTTTTATTTGTTTAAACAATTGACATTGATTGCACGCCATCATCTTGTGGCATTGTGCTTTCTTCAACAACTAAACGAAATTTTGAACGAATTTGTCTTTGGATCAGACCAAAATTTTTGGGACGTTTGTGTAAGTGATAGCCTATTGAATCAATCAACACAATGCAGTATTGCAGTTGCCAAAAAAATGTAAGTATCGGCCTACTAACTATAATAAAAATTGGATTTTGATTTTAATTTGCTACACATTACTTTATTTTTTATTGGTGGGGGTGGAGGGGGGGGGGGCGATAGAAATGAAAATGGGTAGAGGGCTATAGCTGACTTGCCAGTTCGCCATACCACTATTTTTTAGCTTCCGCCGGGTCTGAATTAAAGCATAACTGACAACTTATCTCAGTTTACTTTAGCTATGAATATGGTTCGTATGTGTTCTGTAAGTGTCACTCATCATTTGAGTACCAAAAATTATTCAGAAAACAAGAAATTGTTTTGGTACGACGATTGGGACAAATAATGTGACATTATCTGAGAATTACCCATATACTTGGGCTGTAGAAGATACAAGACAATGTTACTTTACCCGCGCCCGAGCATCATTGCATCTTGTTCGTGTGAGCTATAATCCGATCTTGTGCGCGTCGCCTATGGTTGCCCCCATTGTTACATTGCTGCATTGTTAGCCCCTCCGCCGCTTGTCTGCGGCCTTGCAGTGCTGGAAACACCGGTTCTCGTCGGATCCCCGAAGTTAAGCAGCATTGGGCTGGATTGATACTTGGGTGGGTGACCGCCTGGGAATCTGGCTGTTGCAGACATGGGGCCTTAGGGCTTCGGGCAGATGACCAGGAGTGGTTAACGCTCGTTAAACCCTTTAAACCCTTTAACGCTTGTCCGATTTTCTGAAATTCTCGTGCGTAAATGAACTCTGATATACACGGCCGTGTAAATACATTGCCCACAATGCTGAGCAGCCAAGAATTTTAGCACTTTTTGAGGCAATGTGAGAAGCAGCATTGTGTGTGAAGAGTGATTAAATAAATACAGAAGCAAACCTATTTACGTGGCGTTTGGACTTTTATGTCAGACTGTCTGATCGGGGAATCGAACCCATGACCTTTGAAACCAAAAGCCGAGGTCCTACCACTGAACCATACTCCCACGGGCTCAGTGGTAGGACCTCGGCCTTTGGTTTCAAAGTCGTGGGGTCGATTCTGCCCTCAGGCAGTCTGACATATAAGTCCAGAAGGCAACGTAAATAGGTTCGCATCTGTATTTATTTTACCCTTCTGGGCCGATTGGCTTTCCCTCCCTCTTTAATAATAAGTGCTTGAGCATGGGTTGAGATAATTTTAAATGTTTTGTCTACTTTGTGTAGTGGGGAAGATAACCCGGTTTAGGTTCGGATCCCCTACAATGAAAAACAACAAACTATTTAAAATTCGTGCACTGATAATTGTAGCAGTCATACGCTTATTTTTTTGCTTAACATATCCGCTGTCTTTGACTATTTCGTTCCTAAATTTGGTACAAGCGCCTTGTTGGGCTTGGTCTATATAAAGCCAAAAGTAGGCCTAGGTTTAAAATAACTACAAACGAACCAACTGTCAACGTAAGGATATGTGTAATTGTTGGCAAAGAGTACAGTAGAAAAGCATGGTATGCCAAAATATCACGAATTAGAAAACAAAAACGCGCTCGTTTTACAAGTTTTCCTGTAATGATTCAGATACCACAATATTGCTAGTATTTACCGATGTGAAACCTTCCTTCTGTATTTATACTTTGTATTTATACTATGTATGTATACTGCATTAGACATGTAAATGAAACTAACTGCCACAATGAGCGACTTCGCCGTTTAGAAAAAAAGCATTAGGGCTCGTACCCCCATACTCACAGCTGTGAAGTAGACGAATAAAAACGGACTATAGTTCGCTTGAACGCAACGAACTATAATTTGAACTCCAATTCCAGGGAACAAAGACTGTTTTTACTTAGTGATTATGTCAGAAAGTGAATGCAGTTTGTGTTTGGCATGGTTAATGTTTGTGTGCGGGTGCGTGTTTATGTTAGTGTCCGCTTAATTTGTGTATTGTACAGTTGTTTTTTTATATTAAAAAAAAAATTATTGCAATCGCCCCCCAAAAAACTCGGCTCTTTAAAGTAAAAGATGGTTTCATGTGGAATTAACATTGTGGCATCTTAAGTCTTCCAGAAAGTATATTCAGATCCCTTTACTGTTTTTGACTTCGATTGAGCAAAACCTTACCTTAAACATCAAACTAACTTTTTTTTTTTCTAATATTATCTGCAAGGCCGTACATTGATGAAGTCGTTGAACTTTGTCACGTTATTGAAAGAAATGTTTTCCACGTAAATCAACAAAGGGTTCAAAGGGTTTAACGAGCGTTAACCACTCCTGGTCATCTGCCCGAAGCGCTAAGGCCCTATGTCTGCAACAGCCAGATTCCCAGGCGGTCACTCACCCAAGTATCAATCCAGCCCAATGCTGCTGAACTTCGGGGAAGGCCGCAGATCGAAAATCGAATGAAACAAAACAAAACTATCCTGGAAAATAAACTGTTTCGCTAAAAAGAACTTTTTTTATTTAAATTAAATTATGGGTAGCACGAAGTACTAACGTTCTTGTTACTGCTAACAACAAGTAACATACAGTTGAACAATTATTATTTTCCATATCTACATATATAATACGGAGCAGGAGGCCAAGTCACCGGCCACGCCATTCCGTCGTACAATCAAGTACCCCACCCTGTAGTGCCATCTGTTAACGGGATTCGCCTTCAAATTCGGGTTGGGAAACTTTTCCAGTGTCTTCGAACTGATGGCGCCACTTACCAAACCTGCCATATCGCCGTCTATTGACGGCCTTGGACTACAAGTTCGGGTTTTAACACTTTTTACAAAGTCTTCGAAGAGATGGCGCCACTTACCATACCTGCCGCACCGTTTTTGGGTTCGTTTTTTGGTATTGTTGTGGTACCAAAGCGGCCAACAAAACTTTAGTCGCCTGGACTGTGCTATTGTCGGCATTTGAGCTAAAAAAAACAAAAAAACAAAAAACAACCCGTGTCTACTAAACCAGACAACTTTAAACCAAACGACGATTGGTTCTTAATTTCGAGGCCCCCTGTGGGCCTCGAAATTGGCAGTCTGATACGATGGAAAGGCGTATTTATTTCCTAAATGTTCACTTCCAGAAAGGAACACCACCCACGGTACCGAGGAGAATTGTTTCAAAGGATTAACTTAAACATAAGGTTACTTGCTTACTGAATGCTGGATTTCACAGTGCTTTTTTTTTAGCCTTCAGTCAAACATACGCATGCGACTTTCCCGGGGCTGCACCAA
>JAHWFP010244539.1:0-11245 GCA_023313725.1 Lithobius niger
TTAATGTCTTTACCATATTTTTAATGGTCCATTGCTGGTTCGATTCATACTGCTAATAATGATTTGTAGACCAAATTTCATGCTTTTACAGCTCGGCGTGCGTGATTTTGTCGTTTAACAGCTGTACTAGTGATAGCAAAGACGCCCAACAACAATAACATCAACGCCAACCATAACAACAAGAAATAGTCACGCTGTGGAAGACAAACCGATCAATTGAGGTCAATAAAATTTTTAATACAGTGAAATTGTTACGAAACGACCCCAAGTAGTGAATTTCGTTGGTCTATGTACAATCTGGGAAAACTATAGGGTTTTGAAATTTTATATTTACCCAACAACAATAACAACAACAATATCGTTCACCGTAAAATAGCGTTCAAAAGGCTCTGGTCCTTGTTAACATCTATATTTTAAGCCATAAAAATAGAAAATCGGTTCATTGGTCAAACTCTAGGTGAGAGCAAAATATCCTCAAACAACAACATCATCATCATGAATGGTTAAAAAATCCGTTTTGTATCGTTAAAAAAGACACTTAAGCTTGACACATAAAACGGCTAAAACACTGGTACCTAATATTTAGGAGCTTTTCAATGGTTGGTTCCATTTTCAAAGGTTAAAAAACACAACAAAGTCACAGACCCAACATCCAATCTACCAAGTCAACAATTTGTACCAGTGTTTTAATGGTTTTATGCGTCGTGCTTGAGTGTCTTTTTTTTAACAACAACAATAACAATATTGTGGTTACATTAAAATAGCTTCCAAAGTCCCCTTGGCCATGTTCATTAGGGAGGATCAAAAAAATGCTTTTTTTTTTAAATTTCAAATCATAATAGTGTGGAAAAGTTGGTCTTCGATCTCCTAATCAGTATCCCAAAAGGAAAAATTTCTAAAATAATTTTTTGAGGTGCCCACCTGGGCCTCAAAAGTCAATGGGGAAAATCGCTAATTCTGACAAAAGTAATTTTAGACTAGTTTAAAACATTGTTTTTTACATTATCTCATTTTGTACTCTCAGAGACCACCAAATAAAAGCCAAAATGAAAAACATTTTTTTTCTTCCAGAAAACAATGCGAATTTTCGGCCATCAAAATACGGCCCAAAAGGTATTTTTGTCGATTTTACGCCTTGAATTAAAACGAAGTTTCGGGACGAAATATTTTTTAAAAATTTAATTCTGACTTCTTTAATGGTCTCTGAGACTACCAACTTACAAATAATGTAAAAAAAATTTATTTTAAACTAGTCAAAAATACTTTTATCATAATTAGCGATTTTCCCTATTGACTTTTAATGTTAAACTTTAGGCCCAGGTGGGCACCTCAAAAAATAATTTTAGAAATTTTTCCTCTTGTGATAGTGATTAGGAGGTCGAAGACCAACTTTTCCACACTATTACGATTTGAAATTTTAAAAAAAGCATTTTTTTGATCCACCCTAATGTTCATACTACGTTTTTAGCTATAGATCTTGAACATTGCTTCATTGATTCGATCTCCCGGTGTGGGCACAGAGTCCCGGCAACAACAAGAAATGGCCACACTGTGGACACCGAACGGTTTGGTTGTTGTCATTAGAATAATTTTCAATGCAGTGAAATAGCTACGACACGACCCCAAATACCAAATTCCAAGGTCTATGTCAATTCTGGGTGAAATTATATGATTTCAAAATCTGACGTTTAAACGTGCAAGTTCTACTGAGGCTGACATAAGGGCCTCTATCGCGGTTCTTGATATAAGAGCCGAAATTACTCTTCACTAGTTTCTTGTCAAAACCGTGATCATTCAGTCTTTACTGACACCTTGGTGGTGGTCAGTTAGCTTTCAGAATATCGGTTTAGACTACATACAAACTTGATGGCAGTAATTATTAGGTACGATATCACGACTTTCTCTTGTTAAAACTTGATGGTTCTTTTAGTCTCGTGGGGTTTTGGACATGATTATTTCCTACACATTGGGTTAAGGCGAACGCACATCAACACAGTATCTGGCTAAATGTGGCTACAATAATTCCAATTAATAAGTAATTCAAGTTAATTTTATATTACTCGTGGAATACCGTCCTTTTTTGAAGTGTTAAAAATGAAAATTCGAAAAAAACAGGTTGAATTAGATATTTTAATGCCAATCGTGATTATGACTTTGCTTTGCGTGTTCAAATTTGCATCGCAAGTATTCTGGTGTCTTTTTTCTATGTCTTCTAACATTTGTGTTGTTTAATTTAATTTTTTTCAGGGAGGGATGCTGATAGTGCGTTTTGTGGACACTTTTCTAGAACTTGCCGTTGTTTGGTCAGTTTTATGGGAATTGATTTTCGTTGTATATATGTATGGTAAGTACATAACAATTTTGGCCGACAAAATTTGCTTTTTATGTGCTCACTAGGTACGGCTTTTTAACAACTAACTTTGAAAAATGCTTTAAATCCTGACCCTGTCTGCATGACGTGCGAAAGTGATTCGGCCAAAGAATGCGATTTATGTCTGCTAGTGCTGAAACCCTTTCTTCCTGTTTTCCATATGAGGTGTAGTGTACGCGTCCCACCCTTCACCAAGCTTACATGTAGAATAATATTGTAGTATCATTAAAATAGCGTTCACTTAAAAAGCTATACAAACTTATTCGAGTCTTTGTGTTTAATGCAGTCGTGCACAACTACCTTCGTAATAATTTACTAAAAAAAATTAAAACATCAAGACAAATTATGTGGGGACTGTATGGGCTCCCGCGCACTGGGCGGCCATCGGTCGTCGCGGCCAAAAAACACGGCGACGTGCCGCGTGACCATGTTCGTTTTTCTTTGATAATTCTCGATCATGTGGTGAAAAGTGAACACGGAGCAAATATGGTCGCCTGCACGCCGCTTGGGATCCCAGTGACTGCCGTGACCGTCTGTCCGCCGCGACCAATTGTGTGTTGCTACATATACCGTGAGCATTCTCATTGGCCGCAGCTACCTGGCTGAGTGGCTTGGCTGCCGTGTACGAGGGGACCCTGATTGTGATTCCACAAAGTTTAAATGATCACGGGTTGTAGTTGGCTGCTGCTGTATTCGGTCAGCCCCCATTTGTTAGTTGTAAAGAGCCAGCACGATTTGATTTCAGATAGCTAAAATCCCAAAAGACTAATCTTAGCCTCGTTTGTTTGGGGCGTAACTGGTGGCAAAATTTTGAAATACATGAAGTGCTGTTAGCTCTTTAACCAGCATGGCACCCACCGTGAGCATTCGGATTTCAGACGAAATAATTTCACCGAGCCAAGTCAAGCCGTGCCATTCCACGTCAGCCGCTTGTTGTTTAGTGAACATCGTGGTTCGCTTCCCCGTGGCATGGCACGGCACGACTTGCAGGCACATACTCCTTGTGAAATCCTTGAGCACGGAATGACACGGGGCAGAATACAAACATTCGTCCGTGTCATAAAATGTGCCCAACCTTGTTTTTGCTAACGCTTTGTTTTAACATGGGTAAAGTCCAATATAAAATACAATTTGTATGGATCAATCTCCTACCAACCAGAAAAAGTGGTGCAGTGCCGTCTTCTCCCTCTTCTTTATTTTCTTTATGTAACTACTTTCTTAGAATAATGAAACATTGTGACTCCAACATCGAAATTTATACAATCTGTAACATGTGCAGCTAATTGTGATTAATCCTAAATACAAAAAAAAAATCAAAGAAGAGGTCAATGTACTGGTCACTACTGTCAAGGGCCGAACCTTTTGGAAAATTAAAGGCTTTTTATACAAATTTTGGTTTTGGATGGATAAAACTTACCTTAACCATCAAATTTGTTCGTTTTTGATTTCAAATGATGTAGAAGTGCTGAAAGGTCAGTTGTCTCGGTGCGCGTAAGTACTATTTTCACCTGAACCTAGCAAGTACCACATGCTCTAATGTTCATTCACAGAGGTATCTATCTCTGTTAATGCACATTAGATCATGTAGTACTAGCTAGCTAGCAATTAGACCAGATGGTTAAAGCATCTAGATCTTATGAACGTTAAGACAATCGTGGATTACTTTTAAGCATTCGAAATGAGCTTATGTTATTACTCAAGCGTACATTTGTATACTTCTTCTATTGTAGGTCTGAACAGGCTAGCAGATGATGTATTTTTTATGACTGGATATTCCATGGGCTGGCCTTTACGAATATGTTTGGCTATCATTGATCCAATAATAATAGTGGTGAGTAAAAAAATACATGTAAGCAACCATTTATGAACTGTAGTTTTAATTTCCTTTAATTCCTGCAGTGCCAGGGGCATACACCAAACAAACACGCACCACAGTTTTCGAATAAACTTAAACTGGATTGGTAAAAATGCCTTGTTGGGCAAGGCCAATAGAGGCATAATGAGATGAAAGTGAGTAGCACACAAACTATTGTGAAAGGGTTTGACCTGAATAAGGAGCGAAGCGAGCAAAATTCAGTACTTGTTTGCATTGTTAACAAAGAATACAGAAGAACAATTTAACATGTTATAAAGAAAGTATATAGAAAAGAAAACAAACACAAACTCTTTCAATGTCTGGAATGTGGTTTAATTGAAGTGAAGTCAAACAGGAAAGGAACAGGATTAAGATCGTCTGCAAGATTTGATATACTATGCTGTCATGATTAGTCCATATGACATCTAATAAGGTGTATTCAACCTATAGACATGTAAATAAAATTAAATCTATTGCAATCGCCAAAAAACAATAAAATACTTTTTCAATGTACTATTACATCAGTTTTCTATCCAGTGAAAATCAAGTTAGTGTCTAACTTAAATTTTTTTTTACGTATAAACAAAGACGGAATAATATATGGCTTTGTATCGTGGTGTTTAGACTTTCGTATAATGTATCTTTATTAGAGTTAAAACTTAAGCCAGTTGGCCTGTTATTAACGAGAAACATTTACACCCAAAGCTGCGTACACCTCATGCACTCGTAGATACATTTGGGGGTTAATCACCCTATTGATGACGACGATTAGTGTTTAATAATTTTTAAGTGATGACATTTAGCCATTAACATAATACGACACGTCCAGACAACAATATTAGATTATGAACCTTGTTCAAAAAGTAAAGACTGTAAAATACGGTCCAGTATTTATGGCAATCACCTATTTCAAGGGGATAGCCTCAGGCACTTTAGTAGAAGAGTCTAACTTATTAGACTGTCCAAATAACCGACTTTAGTCCGAGGCCTGGTCGATCCTACTATACCGATAATTTGTCACTCCGTGGGTACACTCACCATGGGGAACGAATGCCATAGGGGATTGACCATTTCTTTGTCATGTTACGCACGAAGTAACAAAATTTTCTAGTAATGCGTAACCTTTTTTAAAATGCCCGATCTTTTTGCATTTATTACAAGATAAGTCCCTGGGCTGATCAAAATGCAGTTCTCTGGAATTTTCCATGTGTACTATTAGCTTTCTACTAGGGTTAACTTGGGTTCGACCCATGCTCTTGACTAATATTACCCGTTTTATGTTGGGACTTCAGGTTGTTATCAATCTTTTTAGAAGGGTGATCAGGCACTTAGTGGCACCCATTAGGTACCTTTTTAATAAACATCTCTGGCACGCAGAATGCCTTGAATTGTATTCATCGGCATACGTTTCCGTCGTTTCCACACTGTTGACGTCTGGTTTGTCCTGAAGCCAGTACTTAAGTACTTTTGTACAGTACCTAATAACTATATTAAACAAATTTAAGAGTTCGTCGGCGTAACCCTTTACTTTAGCAAGGTTGAGCCACTGGTAGGCCTGAGTAGAAGCCTGAACGTGTATTTTCTATACAAATGATCAGAAGGTCCCAAGGTTCGAATAGCTCCGGAACCTTACCCAAGCTGTGCCAGGAGTAAGCTTAAATTGCCTAAGAACGTCAAGCTTAACAGTCTCGTACTTCACAACCTTGGCTTCGAAAAACCTAACACACACCTGAACTTAGACATTTCCCACTAAAGGTTCTAATTCAAGTGTCCATTCCTCTTCAGGAAGATGGCCTGTCGAGCTTGTGTTTAGAAACGCTCTTAGTCCTACTAGGGTTACAAGTAACTCTTGGAATAGTATCAACTTGACTTTTGCTACTATCTAGCTATTTTAACTCACATTCCCGATTGATTTCAACTTCTAGACGCCTGGCTTTAGCAGCTAGCTGTTTTAACCGTAACTACAATTATTCTAACTGCAACTGGTTACCTTGAGTTCTCTTAACCTTAACTGTTGTTCATGCTGTAGCCACTAAACCTCAATTTCCAAATTTTTCAAGGTGAAGATTTTGAGCCCCAAGGACTTTTACGTTCAGCTCGTGGCGTAACCTTTGAGCTTCCGTTTCCATTGGAGACTCACCTTCTTTCAGCTTTATTCATGTTCATGAATTTTCGATAGTAAATTTATGAACAGTCGAGGCGAGTCTTTTCGGTTACAATGTCAAGAAATTTTAATCTATTTGGTTTACAAAACTCGGAAAAATTCCGGAAAAAAATTTACCGCACACTTTCACAACGGTTTCTTTACGGTTTTCCATTTGTTCGCTCTCATCCCTTATGGGTCCGAGTTAATCAATTAAATCTTATGTTTCTATGCCTCCATTACCAATATCAGTTTGAATAGCATTTAACGTTGGTGATTTAACACTGCTCTCAGTCAGATGAACTTCTCTACCGAACCGTGTAAGCCCTTGTTCTGTGATACTCGAAGAAATCGTTTATACACCCTTTTTGAATCGTTAACACACAAAAAAACGAACTCTGAAAGCAACTTGTGCAAGACAGTAACAGTTTTTCAAACTTTAAGCCATGCTCTTTCCCTTTAGAATTAAAGCATTATCCCAGAGTTATTCCCAAAAAAAGCAAATTCACACTTTTTCAGTGATGTGAACTTCCTTACCCAGACAACATTTAGACCAAAATATCATACACACAACATTGACAGCGTCTTAACACTTTCAGTTCACTCATAAAGGGTAAATGTTTCTAAACCATAAACATAATAACATTTACTCCAGCTTGTTGAAGCTGGGCGACTTTTGTTGCCTCTTTTGGATGTTAGCTGGTACATCTCTTGGCTGACGCACGCTCAGATATTTGAAAGCACGTAACCACTCACCTTTAGGTGACAATAGAAAGTTCTTACTTGTAGCTTTTGCTTTCCACGACTTTCTGTATTCTCCATTTTCTGCTATTCTGCTAGACTGGGAGATCCGCGGCACGTTAATAGTTACAGCCAGTAGTCGGATGAATGCCGGTTTTCCCAAGCCGGGCTTCCATAACAAACATTAAAAGTTGTTTCAATGACGATCGTTAATGGTGCTACTTGAAGGAGCGGGACATCAAACCCAACTAGTGCCCCAGTTGTTTCAGAACCCACCCTGCGTGGCTTACCATGTCAAATCCACTAATGTTGGTGCAATAACACGATGATAACACGATGCCATTGTCTATTGGTAAATGTCTGGCTTTCCATGTTGGTCGCAGTGAGACTTTCCATCGGTATTTTTTACAGGACATGCCCCTCCCTGATGTTTTTGAGGTCGATGACCTGGGAGTACATTTATGCTCTAACCTTAAGCCATCTATTCATTGTAATTTAATAGTCTCCAAGGCCTTCAGAAGGCTGGCTATTGTTGAACGTTGTTTCACTTCTGGAAATACAAAGTTAAAAGTCTGGGCTTTTAAAGTTTTCGTGAGACCACTCCTTGAGTATGCTTGCCCGGTTTGGTCCCCCTATCTTATGAAAGACATCGACAAGATTGAGTCAGTCCAGAGAAAATTCACAAAAAAGCTTCCTGGTATGCGGAACCTTCCTTACAATGTAAGGTTATCTCGAACTGGGCTTGAATCCCTTGAGTCGCAGGCTTCACGCCGACCTTTTGTTGACCTACAAAATTGTTAATGGCCTTTTAACAATTGACTTGCCATTTTTCGACCGGTGCCCTTGTAGGGTTACTAGGGGCCACTCCCAGAAACTGGCTGTGGCTTCTGGAAAGTTGGACTGCAGAATGAACTTCTTCTCTGTCAGAGTGGTCCATCCATGGAACTCTCTCCCTAGGGAGGCAATACAGGCGTCTTCAGCCGACCGTTTTAAGTTTCAGTTGAGGAAAACTGGCCTCCGAATTTTCTTGAAGAGACCAGAGTTTGTATGTGAATGATGCCGTTCATTCATTTTTTTTTTAATCATTATATGACAAGGACTAGAGTAAGCGGTTTCACCCTTCTAGTGCCCTACCACCTTTGTGTGGTTAAACCTTTTATTATTATTATTGTTATTATATTTATGCTATCTTGTATGCTGCCGCCAGTCAACTACCACCAGCACTACTGTGGATTCCTTAACTGCTGCTATGAAGATGACTCACAGAGTGATAAATAATCTTGCATTTATTAATTGATGAGCAAGAACGATGTTACACTGGCAATCATTACTTACAGAAGGAAAATTAGTGGCTAAAATATGGGCCGTGTAGAAACAAACAGTTCAATGTACGCATCATTGAAAAACTTAATAAAACACCCACAACGATCGATCCTACCACATACGACATCTCGGCAATGCGAGATCCATCCAAGCTACTTATCTTAGGTCATCCCAGTCCGCTAGTTTGCTAGAAACTTGATAGGTGCTTGAGCGCAGTGATCCGCCCTAAATGCTCATGGAAGAATAATTACAATACTAGGTCCCACCACGCTTACATACAGTCAAAGGGGATCCAAAAGTCCCGACTGTTTTGGGAGCAGACTGTACTGAAGATACTGCAAATGACAGAGCTGTGCATGTATTTAGATTAGGCTAGGTTAGCCCAAATCTCCCCAATATATGCGCTCTACACTTCTAAAGTCACAAGTCGCATCCTTTCCGTGTGGCAGCAAGTACCACTCACCTAAAAATTGCTGTGATAACCTCCCTACAAGTGCAAACTTAAAGCTGATGTATCAACAATGCTAAGGAATATCGTTACTACACTAAAGTTACTCGGGTTTGGCAAATTAAAATTTGTTGGCTTCCAACATACTCTCTGGCGAGGTTACAAGCAAGAAACAAATAACTAGGAGCAATTAAACCCCTGAACCACAGGTTCACTACCGGACATTAAACCAACAAGCTTTTAGGCAACAAGTGAGATACCTTGGAAAAGCATGTTAAACGTTAATAATCAATACAGCATTCGACGAGAACACAAGAAGAGGCATGCATTATTATATTAATAAGTGACATAGGACGAGTGTCCATAGAGTCCAACCTTAAGGGGGGCACCAACTCTAAAATGAGGCGTAACTTTGGAAATTGTTTCTTTCAGTGTGATTGCCTCAGTCACAATTTTTGTTTACCTTGAATTGAAGTATGTTGAAATACGAGTCTAGAGCATACTTTAAATTTTGATTTGGTCAATTTTTGCGGGAGTACCGTACCGGTATATTTTTGGTGTGTTTTATTACACTTTTATACTGCTACTCTGATAACGTCGGCAAAAATTGGTGCAAATGAATGAGATTGGGCTCTAAATCATCTGTATACATAGCACTATCATGTAGACTATGATAATTTTGCTACTACAATTTTTTATATTTTATAATAGAATCACAATTTGCATATAGCGTAAACTTATATAGCCCACATTTTTCGGGTTAAAAAAAAGCTACACCGGAAGTCACCAAATTCGCCAAATTCGCCAAATTCAAATTTGTTTTACCGTTGACGTATGTAGTTGCTTTTGTGAACGGAACTCTGGGTTAGGCCTGAAGAAGGTGGCAGATAATTGGCCACCGAAAATTCGCCTGAGATTTAAAGACTTTTTGGTATTGCGTATTTTTATTGTGAGTATTTTTACACCGGAAGTGTGTAGAAGTATGATTTTAGTCCACTTTATAGCCACCACACATGGGAACTTGTGTAAAAAATGTCGAGCCATTATCTCAATTCTAAGTAAAGGTATGATGTTTTTAGTGATTGACCGCAAGAGATATATGCAATCCGAGAATGCAGTTTGAACGTGAACTTATAACCTTACGCAATGCTACTTCAACCCCAAAAAATTATTTTTAGCCAAGAAAGGTCTCAGTTAATACAAAAAACTGTTGCAGCATGAAGGGTACATGTTACTGCACTAGAATACCTTAGAAAAAAATTTGGGTGGGGGGGGGAAGTATTTTTAGGGTAGGTGCCCCCTTAATGATATACTACATAGTGTGTAGCTGATGAACCCGCAGATATCAATTCAGTTTATTAAAATGCTAAAGTGCATAAAATCTTTATTACACTCCAGCATCACAGCTACGTTGGGTAAGCCCCTTGAATAAATGTCAGACATTCAAAACACCTGCTGAATGAACCCTTCATATTATAGCTCAATGTTTACCAACGAAAAGATGCTTGATCTATTGATACTGTGGCTTCTTCGCAACATTTGTTGTGTCTTAAGGACGGGAAAGCCAAAGGCTCACAAGAAATAACTAAATACAGATGCAAACCTATTTACGTTGCCTTTTGGACTTATATGTCAGACTGCCTGAGCGGGGAATCGAACCCAGGACCTTTGAAATCAAAGGCCGAGGTTCTACCGCTGTGCCAGACTGACACGGCCAAAAGGAAACGTCCATAGGCAGCATTTAACACGTGCATAGATACATATAAACAAACACTTTCCAATCGCCACAGGAGGGACGCTTATTTGCCGCGTCATTCTCCAAGTGAAACGAATGGAACACTGGAGATAGAGAGAAAGAATGCTATTAGATCTCTTCGAACATTTAGAACAAGACTGCCGTCAAGATTTAATGAATGTTTACTAAGGCTGTACCACTTCCGAGCTGCCGAGCCGATTCTCACTGTGCAGAGCATGATAAATTAGGAGCAATTACGAGGTGTACCAAGAAATTACGTCCATTTAAACTCGAACCCAGTGGACTTTGAACGCGAGCTTCATTCCGGCTTTTATTCAAATTCAGTCGATGATTATGGTCGATGCATGGTTACTGCTGTAGGAAGTTTAAACGACTTACACAGAATTCAATACAGGAATGAAATTTGCAGGTAATTCGTGCAGATCAGCTAGCTTTTTTTATGCTTTTTTCGACATTCGCTTTCGTTTCCTATTACTTGGTATTGATCAAGTTCTGATTAATAAGGTGTTCGGTTCTGCTCGACAAACTGATTTGCTCGGTGTACCAGGCATTTTTTGAGCACTCGGCTTGGGATCGGCTTGGCAGGAATAAAATCTATTTGGTCCAGC
>JAHWFP010244540.1:0-10414 GCA_023313725.1 Lithobius niger
GGGGGGGGGGTTGCTCCGCTCCAGCATTTTTTCCCAAAGAAATGCAACTGCAGTGAAACTGCTACAACGGGTGCTTGTTTATATTTTTACTGGCAAGCTATTTGTGTAAGAGTTCTTCCAGTGTGGTAATATGAAAAAATAATAAAATTATTTCTTTCTTGTTGAGGAAGGGGGAGGGGGTGTGGAGAAATTGGGGTAATAAAGTGAATTAAGTAAGTGTATGCTGTAACCCGTTAGAACACAGTAATTAAATAAGAATGCGCGTTACAGCCTACTAAAAAAAACGTCCTCCACATGTTTTTTTTCCCTCAGTATTTACCATTGCATATCACAGTTTTCTTTTCTTGCGGTTTCTTCATACGTTTTTCTGAACGAGTAAAGAAATGGAATTTCGCTTTGGGGAAGAGGGATGGTGAGAGAATAGAAGAGAAGTCAAATAAGCTACGTAACGAAATTTGGTTTTGCTTTCAAATCTAAATATATAATTACACAAAATCCGCAAGGCAGCCAGCAGCAGTCATCTGCATCTGCAGCGCAGCCAGCAGCAGCAGCAGCAAGCAGGACATACGAAGCAGTCATCTGCATCTGCAGCGCAGCCAGCAGCAGCAAGCAGGACATACGATGCCATCTACCGGCGGAACGGCAAATTATAAGAGTAGCAGCCAAGGCCCGCTGAGATAGTAGCTGCGCCCAGAACGCAACGTCCAGCAGCGCGAACATACGATGCCATCTACCGACCGAACGGCAACTTAATGAGGGGGGGGGGCCGCCCGCCCGCCCCCGCGCCCCGGGGAGTGAGACGACGCGGAATGAGCGAGTGAAGCGAGCGACTCCGCTATACACCAATATTGTCGTAAAAGCATATTCCCCCTCCATCGAATTTTATTGCATTTTTTCTCCAAATTTACACATAACGTTCGCTGCAACCTGCCATCATACTTTTGTGTGTAGCCTACGCGCGTCTGCCTATCAACATTGCGGCTATAATGCAACATTGCGGCTATGGAAATTGTTCGGTCCTCTGCTTACCTTTCGCGCAGTAAATTTCACGCTGCACGTTGCATACCAGCATCAAACTTGAGTTTGAACAGTGTTATTTTTGAGATCCGATACAGGTTGTAGCAGCGAACGACCACGTCGTCAAAAACACTCCACATCGAACCGACAATTAGAAAATGGGCGCCAAGCAAGCCAGAGCAGGCCGCCAAGAGGGAAGTGACATCATGTGAGCATGCGCATTGGTCATTGTTTTTTGTCTCGGGAATGAGCCCTGCCCCGCGCAGCAGCGTTGAGCGGCTTGTCCGTCATACGTAGAGTGATAGTATATAAGTCCATGGTTTAAGGGCAGGTTTAAGCAGCACAGTCACAATGCATTCCCGCATCTAGCCACTAAAGTACGAGAGCGAAAGCCGTTCCAATAGCAACAACGCTACTTGGGTAGCTAGGTCATTGTTTGATTAAATTCTTGCAGTCGTATCAATCCACGGCAACAAGATATAGAATTATTCCTGAAGAAATGATTTGTCCAGTCGCTCGTCCTCTTCTCATCTCTCATTAGTGAAGACTACATTACCAATTATGCAGAACCAAATCCAACACCATATTAAATTTCAGATTAGGTTGCATTTCTAGCTACGAGATTCCGTTGCCGGACGGTTACTTAAATACACCCTAACATAAGTGCAGCAAAATAACATACCACGCCAGGAAACCAACCAACAAACAAAAAATAATAATAACGCTTCGTCCATGCATGAAGTTTTGATTAAATGTAACAAGACAGCATGGCACTTATAACACTGGCACTTATTAGGGATAACACTGTTTTTACAGCACGCCATGAAAAATTAGCGTTTCGAAAATTTACATAGGTTTGCCTATTGCCTTCAACAAACCATGATTGACCGAAGATAGCAAAACCGTGTCATGCAGGAAATCCACGCCTGGTGGGGTTGGGAGGGAGGGGGATTATGTGCTGGACTGGAGCCCTCATAGAGGTTCAGCAAAATGTAAAAAAAAAATCATGTGACGCAGGACAGTCAACAAGGAAGCAAGCAACTTTAACTGCAGATGCGCTTGTAAAGCAATGTGTAAACTGCGACAAAAAAGACTCCATTTCTGGGCTTGTGGTGTATTATACTGAAATAATGCAACATTGTAACTTGCAAGTGGCGTGAGGGAAATGAAATAGAAATTAGTCGCGATTTTGTAGCTTTTCCGATCAGTCCGTGAGAAAAAAAAGGAACAGGCACAAGCAGGGAGTTCAAACTAACGAATACGTCGACAGTTTTTCATTAAAGGTACATGCATCCCTGGCGGCTTTCCTGTACGACTCCAGTTTTGCGACATTAGTTCAAACTTATGTAAGTGTTGCCAACAGTCATTTTCTTGTTTTTTTCTTTCGTGCGCTCTAACCTGTGTAAATGTTGCAAACGCTATTCTCAACGGGTAGAACGATAATGTGCCTTTAACATAGGAACTTCACATTTCCATACAAAAGAAAAAGTTACAAATAAAACATATGCGGTTTGTAATACATCAGCTCAAGCTAAAAACTAGGGCCGCCACCATTACATGTTGCCATACAGGAGCGGAGCGTGAGATTATTCCTGGGGAAGGGATGGAGTGGGGGGGGGGGCAAGTGCACCTACATTGTTGATCCACATTTTTTCGTTCCAACTCCCCACCATACCTCTTTGCTCCTACCTCCCTTTCCTTTCTGTGCGGACTCCTGGACAATTTTTTATCCCGGATCGTTTCATTTTTATTCTCAACTACGAAATAATTTTTTCGGTAATCGATGTGGCGGTTGCGTGGTTCTTGGAACCTGAATTGTTAAACCTCAAAACCGTTGCATTTTTTTGTTTGTTTGTCCAACGTTCCGAGGGGGGGGGGGGGTGAGGCGACCGTTTAGCATGACCGTTTTCTGTCCGGGAGGTCCAGGCTCGATCCTTGCCTCGGCCGTCCACTGGCATTTTCGGGAGGAGAAGGGCCCTGTGGTGCCTCGTGCTCATGCCGATTGTGGCATGTTTTTTCCATTTGGATTTTTCCAGCTTAATTGTCCCTTTCATCGTCGTGTAATTCATCATGACATCCACACTATACAATAAACGCAAACTAAAAAAGAAAAAAAAAGTTCAAAGGGATTTAGCAAGCGTTTAACCTCTTCCGGTCATTTGCCGGACAAAGCCCTAAGGACCCATGTCTGCAAACCAAAAACTGTTTCTAACAATAGGTTTTTAACAATTGGTTCCCCTAGCAATTGGTTTCTAACAATTTCTGATTGGTTTTTTATTCATTTCCAGAATCTAGACACACGCTAGTGTGTCGCGGCAAGTTAGGCAAAAAAACATCACAACAAACATCATATCAATACAATTGTAAAGATTGTAAACCATTGTAGTGCGACGCCATAGCATCAGTTTCTTATATCTTGAAGCATAGTTGGACACATTTCAGGTACTTGGGGGAAAAAATAATAATGCGGTACAAAAGTTTAAATTGTGATGAAATCGAGAGCAATGACCCACCTGACAAAAATGAACTCGTGTAGAAATGCCAGCTAAGCTGCTTTCAATGCAAAATCTGACCCTCAATAACGTTGAAAACGTGTTACTAATGTATTATTAATGTGTTGAAAATGTGTTACTCATCCCCATGTTAAATCCCATAGGGTAATTATTCAACGTTACCGAGATAACGGGAAGGCTTCCAGCTATGAAATTGGACGAATGGGTGCAGTACAATCAGACCCGGACTGGGTAGGGGGGGAGGGGGGGCTGGCGTGGGATCGTCCGGTGGGCCAGAACCCCCTCTTTTTTTTTTTTTATTTGTTTATTGAAATTCTCATGTATTGAATCTCGTAAACACCAATTTAATGAATGCTGCAAATGGGGAGTGGTGTGGTGCCTGTACATTTACGGAAAAACTTATTCGGTGGGCCAATTTTTTTTAATTTGGTGTTAATTTGGTGGGCCAGCCCGGGCCTAAGTACAGTACGAATTGCGTACCTTTTATGGTTTGGAGCCTGGGGGCGTAACGGGGATGGCGTGGGAGGGCGCGTAAGTACGAAAATATTGTTATAACCATTGTTAGTATTGTCGGCATCGTCTCTCATTGGACGGCCAAAGTTCGGACAATGAGAACGTGTATACTTGACGTACGTGCCTAGACACTCACTAGTGTATCACGATAAATCAACGTTGCAAAGAAGTATTCACGTCCAATTCACGAAAAATAAACCAAGTGTAAAAACAAAGCAAAATAAACAAAGCCAAAAACTGGTAAGGAGGCCACCAAGTTGAGAGTGGTTCGGCCCTTCAAGGGAGTGATATCAACACACCAAAACATTCGCCACGTTAATCGCACCGCTTAATAATTCGAAGGTTAAATGAAAACACAATATATGAAAATACAAATTTTCATTTAACGTCCAAAGTATTATTCGGTGCGATTAAGTTGGCGAATGTTTTGGTGTGTTGATATCACTCCTTTGAACGGCCGAACCATTCGGAACTTGGTGACCCCTTTTACCAGTTTTGGTTTTTGATATGATATCACTCCTTTTTTAAAATTGTGTATTAGATACAACTCCACTACCGTGCAGATGTGTAAAAAAGTGCCACGTCAACAAGAAATTGGTTTTCAACACTTTGCTACAACCTTTTACCTATAGGCCGAACCATTTTCAACTTAGGCACCTCTTTATAGGTTTTCGGTTTGGTTTTAATTTTGTTGTAATTTGTTTTTGTTTTTTTTAGTTTTGGTGTGTTGATATCACTCCTTTGAAGGGCCGAACCACTCTCAACTTGGTGGCCTCTTCACCAGTTTTCGGCTTTGTTTTTACAGCTGGTTTATTTTTCCTGAATTGGCAGTGAATACAATTTCTTTGCAACGTTGTTTAGATTTATCGTGATACATTAGTGTGTGTCTAGGCACGCACGTCAATATACACGTTGACATTGTCCGAACTTTGGCCGTCCAATGAGAGACGATGCCGACAATACTAACAATGGTTATAACAATATTTTCGTACTTACGTGCCCTCTCACGCCATCCTCGTTACGCCCCCTGCCTTCAAACCACAAAAGGTACGCAGTTCGTATTGTACAGTCGCTAACATTTCCAACGTTCCTCTTTCCTGCTGAAACAATGGACGAAAATATCCAAATCAGAGGGCAGCCGATTCACTTCAGGAAGAGCCAAGCTCAACAATACACTTTTTAATTACAAGAGACAACAATTCAACGGCTCCGTTTTCTTATTGTTACGGCCGATGGATTCCAGTTGTTCACGAATGACGTCACACAAAAAAAATAGTGGCTAAGAGTTGAAAATTCTACTATTAATCATGCTGATATTTGGGCTGGGGCTGTAATAATACAGAGATGAGATGAGGGATTGTAAAGAAATAACACTGAGAGCTGTAGAAAGCTATTACCATGTTAAAAGCCGCTTGGTTCTCTATAATTGATTTAACATAATACCAACTACTTTTCGAGCAATTCTTTGCTCCCTGTGTTTTTGTTGCTGCCTTACAAGAGGCTACTCATCGACACAAATATGATTACTGTTGTACGAATTTCTGCAGTGCTACTTTATAACGAATGCAATGGAATAGAATGCACATCTTTTTTATTTTATTTGTCACAGCAGTTACTAGGACTTCTACAACAGCTGTCATATTGCAAAACACTGACTGAAAATAAATGAAACAGTCTGCACTCCCCTGTTTTGAACACTCGTAATAAATTAATGTTTGTTTGACCAAAGCACGATAAACTTAAGTTTTGGTGTATGCACTAATGATAATGTGCCCATACCAGGAAGATGTCTGTAAAACTTTCGGACCCTCCTACCCTAAAACCAACTATTGGCGTAAATAGGGTGAGGGGAAGGAGTGGGGGAGGGGGGGGGGCAAGTGCCCTTCCAAAATGGAAAAGATATCTCTATATTCGCAATTTTCTTCAAAATTTTTTTGTATAAAGGTATACGTTACTGCACAGGAAAATACTCGACAATATAACTAAATAAAGCGGTCTCAACTTTTCTACCAAGAGGCATAAGGGGGACGTTATATACCCCGCCTCCCCCAAGAAAAACTATTTATGCCACTGTCTAAAAAGCTCAGAGGGTGAATGAATAATTAAAGAAATATTTTTTTTCATGCAATACTGAATGAAAATGGTGTTGCTGATAAGTTCTGAATTTGTTGTTTTTAAAGATTGTTGTCAAAAGGGGTTGCTTGGAATAAATTTCGAATAAAAAGTCTTTGTAATAATAAAATTAATAATAATAAAGCTAAACAACATTAAACGGGTGCTAACAAATGTTACTAACACTAAATAAGTGCTTTCCTTACTGAAACATTACTTAACAATTTTTTAGCAGTTTTTTAAATGATGCATTAATAGCAAATAATAACAACAGTATTAAAAAAAACTGCAATTTTTAGCAATAATAAAACATAGCATGTCCTGCCGAATCCATAGGTTTGACCACTTTCCTATACGTAATCGCCGAATAAAGTAATATACTAATATCCTAGTAGTAGGCTTAATGTTGAAAGATAATTAATCGTTAAGCTATGAATTTGTTTAACTGACCCAGAATTTTAGTGCAAAACATTTCATTGACAGATACGCATGTCTTTCGCTACACAACTAATAGTTTGTCCATCCTCCATTGTTCGGAATAACTGTTTGCAGGCGAGTAGGCATATAGTCACGGAGGCTGTGAACACACGTTACATCTTGACCAAGGAGTTTCCATTGACCCTGGATTCTTCCCTAAAGGTCATTTAAATCTCGAAGAATTTGCAGTTCATTTCCTAGGCCCTTCTTCAGGGCACTCAACACGTTTTCGATGGGGTTTAAGTCCGGACATTTGGCCGGCCATGCCAAATTTTGAACGTCGACATGGTTTTGAAACCAGTATTTTACAGTTTGGGCTTCGTGGATGGGACTTTTGTCCTGGACAAACCAATACACTCCGGAACGAAAATGGTCATCCAGTATAGATGGAACTGCTGCATGTTCTAAAATATCAATATACTGGTATTGGTCAAGCTATCGTTTATGCGATGGATGTTTTCCAAGACCATTAACACTCAAAAATCCCCAAACAGCCACTGAGAATCGTCCCCTCCTGGAGGTTTCTTAAACGTAACGTGGATTGAAGTGTTCGCCTACTGGTCTCCAGACATAATTGTCCCATTCAGGGTAGATTGAACGCAGGATTCATCGGCAAAGACTACTTCATCCAATTCTGTAGACCAGTTGACATGCTCCCTGGCAAAACGCAGTCTTTCTCTCATGCAAGCAGCTAAAAACGTTTTATTTTTAAAGAAACCTTAAAAAAATAGGCCTACAATGAGTGACGGTTTGATACCAGACTTGTGATTTATCAGGCTCACCAACTCAATTTCACAGTGACATAGGCTATACAGAAAGTTTCTACGCAAATACTCAGAAACCATATTTACAATATTTTAAAATTAAATAAGAATATTTTAACAATAAATTCATCTAGATTTACATTTAAATTAAACACACTGCAACAAGGAAAGGAAAGTCATGAAGTATCTAAACACTGTTAAATAGGGGGCTATTTCCTCAAGAAAGAAAGAGGAGGGGGAGGAAGAGACGAGGATAATTTCTTCCCCCACCCATGGTTCATTTCTACCTTGTTCCCCTACCCCATCATTAACCTTTTTCCGCCCCACACTATTTTTTGTCCTCTCCTTCCTGTTCTCCATAGTGTTCTGTCTTACTCCATTTTATATTTTTCTTTATTTCTTCTGCACTTCTCTTGTCTCCTCCCCCCTCCACCACCAATTTTTAACAGATTTTAGATACTATGTCGTTTTCTTCTCTTTTGCTTCAATGTATTAATTTGCATGGAGCCTAAAATCCGGATAAATTTACTGTTACATTTTTTTTTATATTTTAAAATATTTTGAATATAGGTTCTATTCTCTACAATTCGGGTGCAAATTTTAAAATTTTACTTCAAGCTATACTGATACTGTTTCTTTTAAAATAAATATTTAAGTAAACCAATTTTTGATGCCTTTTGGTGACTGCGAAACCAAAGGTCGAGAGATCAACTCCGCTTAGACAGTCTGATATTTAAGCTCTGATATTAAGTCCAAAAGGCACCGGAAATAATGATCGTATGTGTGTATTCATCACCAATCGAGTTCATTTTGGCTTTTCGTCTTGTTATTACTGTTTATACTTCTCAGAAATTGGAAAAAAATTCCACTCCAACTCTAATTATTATATCAAAAAATGTATGTTAAATATTAGCAGGGACAACCACCAAAATACTGAAATAAATTTCCCTGTCTTTTACAGGTTTTTCATGTTCTCCATGTTGGTGGGAACCGTGATTAGGCCAAATTTATCGCTTACCTTGCAATGGTGACGTCATTTGTGAACTTTGGACCATTGTTGAAGTTTAGCTGTTCGAAAGAGAGGGAACCTCCCTCTAATGCGCATTATTTACACCCATTGTTGTAGCGGGAAAGAGGAACGTTAGGAATGTTAGCGACTGTACTGCATCCATTCATCCAATTTCATAGCTGGAAGCCTTCCCGTTATCTCGGTATCTATGGATAATCACCCTATGGGATTTAACATGGGGATGAGCGGACTAGCTAGCTAGTAGCACTTTTTCAACTTTATTGAGGGTCAGATTTTGCATTGAAAGCAGCTTAGCTGGCATTTCTACACGAGTTAAGTTTTGTCAGGTGGGTCATTGCTCTCGATTTCAACACAATTTAAGCTCTTGTACCGTATTATTATTTTTCCCCAAGTACCTGAAATGTTCCCAACTATGCTTCAAGATATATGACACTGACGCTATGGCGTCGCGCTACAATAGTTTACAGCCTCGACAATTGAATTGATGTGATGTTTGTTGCCTAACTTGGCGCGACACACTAGCATGTGTCTAGATTAAAAAAAGTCGCTTAAGCGTGTAAAATACGGATGGAAGCCTTAAAAAGCACTTAATGCTCTAAAGAAAGATATACAAGAAAAGACATGCAAGCCATCAGCATTGCACTAATGCCTTTAAAAGAAGCTCCAGCTTTGTAAGCCTTAAAAAAAACGTAATGCTGTAAAGGAACGGACACAAGCAAGAACATGACTGTAAGCCATCAGCGTCGCAATAACGTAAAAGAATCTCCAGCATCCCAGATAACAAGCTGGGCTGATTGCGTAGCAGCTGATGCTTAAGTTGAATCGTTTAGATTTGATGTTGTTTGAAGGGTGATGTCACGTAAAACAAATTCATGTTGAGTAGCGCTTTTGTGATCCAATTTATGGAGTGGTAAGACGCAAAGCAAACCGAAGCTTTACGATTACCCTTTTCAATCAACTGCTTTTTGGCATAAATCTCAAGAAATCGAGACTCATTCCAGCCCAAGATTTCATCTTCCTCGGAGTCCCCTTCAACATAAAATCTGCAACAGTGATGCTGTCACCAGACAGGATAGAGCACATTATACACAGCAAGCCCGGCATTTTCGTCAACAATCTCATCACTCCCTCAAGGAACTAAACTCCCTTATCTGCAAGATGGACTCCATGGCAAATCTTGTTCCCCACAGGAGGTGGATGACCAGACCCCTACACCACTATCGCATCGATGCGTGGGAAAATCAACCGGATCAACCATACCTGATCATTCAAACCGAAACGAACTTTCCAACAGAAACCCTTCTGTGGTGGTCAGACGTACAGACTCTCTCGCAATCCGTTCCACTCCACGAACCTATTTCAGACCTCCTATACTGTTGACCGACACCTTCCTGGAGGGCTGGGGAGCACACAAAGGTCACCACGAGGCATCAGGGATATGGACAAATCGAGATCAAGCCCAAAACAACGTTCTAGAAGTGAAAGCTGTGCTCAAAGCCCTACACCACTTCCAACACCTAGTCAAAGAGAAAATTGTCTAAATCAACAGCGGTAGCCTTCATTCGGTAAAAAGGAAGAACGAGAACACCGCAAACTTCACGAAGTAACCTCGTCAATCTTCCATCTCTGCATAAAACACAACACAACAATTCTGTCTCTCCACATCCTAGGCAACAGGAATGTGAGTGCAGACTCTCTGTCTCGTCAGAAACTCCCAACAGGGAAAGATTCAAAAGAAATCCATCTGCGAATATCTCTTCAACATCTGGTGCACCGCAATGATCGACCTATTCGCCACGAGGCACAATGCTAGACTTCCCCACTTCGTCAGTCCAGTCTCAGACAACAAGGCTACAGCAGTAGATGCACTAACCTTCCCTTGGATGAACCTCTAAATGTACATGGGGGGGGGGGGGGGCCGTTCAAAGTGCTTTCACTGGCCCTCCAAAAGATATCTCTGTCTCAAGGCCTGTTTCTGCTAATCACAC
>JAHWFP010244558.1:0-11189 GCA_023313725.1 Lithobius niger
GGGGGGTAAGGGAAGCCTTCCCTTATATTCTCTGGTGAGAGACTCCGAGTCAAGAAGTTGATGGAAGGCAACCTTGGATTGAGGTAAATGATGAGATTTAGAACGAACAGAATCCAAATTTGCAGCAAATGGTCTGAGGGCGATCTGCCGAGTCGACAACCGGTTCAGGAGCTTAGTCGTAAAAGGTTGTAGGAAGATAGAATTTAACGGACGAAGCGAACTGTTTCCACAGGCAAAATCCCGCCCCCTCCCCAAAAATGTTGTCACCATCATTAAATGACAGTTGTCACACAATCGGAATCTGGGCGATTATGTTTGCTGCAATAGGCAGATTTGGGGAGGGGGGGGGGAGAAGGTAATCGACTAAGTAGTAATCGTAATCGAAAACGCACCTGGAGGACAGGGGAGAAGACCATGGTGGTACATGAGGACAATCCGTTGGACCAACGATAAGATGATTGTTGTGTGGAAAGGAAGAAGGATAATAATAATAATAATAGTTTCCTGTTCACCTCTAGGAATCAGGGTGGATGGAAAGAGTTACATCCAGTGCCATTAATATCCAACCACATTTTAAACAAAGTTGTGGAACAACTGATAATTGACACATTAAAAGATGCAACAACTAAGGCAGATAAAAAAAAAAGTACCAAAACGATTAAACTGGCCGGGATAAAAAGGGTTGCAGATTAAAATCATGAAGTTTACGCTTGAAACGCGCCGAGACAATGTCTTCCGTCAGTGCATTCCAAATGGGCGCAACACGGACCGAGAAAAAAAGACTTCCTACAATCAAGACGGAATGGTGGTAGCTTCAGTTTAAGAGAGTGGCCACGGGTTTTTGTCTTCCCAACCAACTCAAAAAAAGGTAGACGAGCTGCTGGTACATCGTTCAAAATGAGGCACACTAGGGCAAGATCAGCCCTTAAACAGCCCTTAAAGAGTTCTCAGACCCAACATCCTAAGCCGTTCACAATATGGTTTATTATTTAGTCCCGGGATCAACTTAGTGTAGCGGCGCTGAACCGATTCCACTCTATCAATATCCGCAAGCTAGTTTGGTGACCAGACCAAGCTTGCGAACTCAACTAGTGGTCACACGTAAACCTTGAACGCCCAGGTCATAATCGAGAGGTCTCCTGCGGAGAAGCAGCGACGCACAATCGCTGCAAGACGGTGGGCGTGGGCACTAATTTTGTCCACTATACGTAGTAGTGGGCGGATGCCCGGTAGCCAGCGCGTGGTTACGAATCTTACGGCCTCACTCGCAGAATTCCGCGAGATTTTGTTCCCTACGGTGACAACCAAGAATCCGTTAGAGGTCCTGTGGAAAGTTGCCAGTCAGTTGCCCAATTTGAGACATGAGTTACGGCGTCCTCATGGCGTACAAGGTTCAGACTATCAAAACGAAAAAGGATTGGTGTAAGTTGTTTTAAATCGTCCGCAAACTTCTCTTGGGATGCCGATGAAGAATTTGGAGTAAGATCATTCACAACAGGACGAACAACAATGGGCCCAAAATCGAACCCTGTGGTACTACACTAATAACTTTGCATTTGGCAGAACTAACCCCCCAAGTCTAACTTGTTGGGTGCGGTTAACGAGAAAAGCAGAAATCCAGTTTAGAATATAATCTCTAAACACAATAGCCGAAAGTTTGGAGATTAGCTTTGTGTGCACCACAGATTCAAAAGTCTTTTTAAAGTCGTAAAAAATTATGTCCGTTCCAACACCCATGTCCAGGGACTCTGCCCACTTGGATCGTCCTCATGGGCAAGAATACCTTTGTGTTCAACCAAGACAGTTGGTTGAAAATTGTTGTCCACTGTGTACAAAAAGTTCATTGCTAACATTTAAACCACGTTGTGTCACCGTGTTGTTGGTGTTGTTAAAGTTCGATCCACTATGCACAAGAACGTAAGGAAAGTTTGGAGCGAATTGGTGAATCGCTGTGGCGATTAGGTGATTGAGTAGGATATGGCAAAGCATTGGCGTGCTGCAGCGTAGAGCGGTGATTTGGCAAAACGGCTGCAAGGCGATGGAGCGATATGGCAAATCGACATGCCATCGATTGAACGTGGGATGCACTGGTGATTAGAAGGAACGCCAAATGGTGCATCGATTAGTGCAGCACAAGTTCGCCAGAATGAATAAGGAAGTACACTTGCACATGTTGACTTTGTTTTTGAAAGAGGCGATTGATGAAGGCGAATGACATTCCTCTCAGTCTGAGCATGTGCCAATCTGACTTTGCCAACAAGTTTAACATTATCAGATTGTACGGTGTGCCCCAAGGGAAATTTGCCATACGAGTTGGCATTTTCCACCCAAACCAGTTGATCGGGGTGCACAGAGGTAGTGGTCGACAGTTACGGGAATACGCACACCCTGCGATGATATAGCATTCACCCTCGAATCGACAGGCACGCCGGCATGTTGCCACAGTGGACAATTTAGCTTTCTTACTCAGAAAAAAATTAAAAATTGTTAAGTAAAGCACATTTAAGTTTAAGAGTGTTCTTCCATGTTGTTGTAGCATTGGTGTTGTTATAGTTCAGAAAGAGCGACAATACTTCAACATGAATTAGCTATCGCCCCACGTTCCTGACAAGGCAAAACAGCGATAACATTGGCTGCTGCCTTCTTAGCTGCTTCCTCTTCAGCTGTATAATAGTGCCCCGAACAGATGAAGAATTCGTGTGGAGGGCCGTCATTTCTTCTAATAGTTTACCCAAAGTGATGCTAACAAAGTTTTTAGCAATGGGTGGAACTTCATCGAGAGGCTGGTTGGAATTGACAATTGGCGGCGTGAACGACTCGCATTCGGGGACAGACTGAGTTTTGCTCGACGGCAAATTTAAATAAACAGAAGGGGAAATGTGCACAGGGTGAATTTGTAAGATGCTCATCATTACTAGTGTCAGTTGATGCCAATCCAGCCTTTCTACAAGATTCAGAAGCTACCTAACGTCAGTTTTCTGCCATGCATGAAATATAGTTTTGATAAGATTGCTGGAATGGGTGATGGCATGGATGAGCTTTTCTTTCAAAATGGACAAGAATATGTTAGTTATTAATTAAGGAGCAGATGCATTGTCTCTCCCTTTTTACTACTTCAAATGGACGTGTAAAGAGCCGAGCCTATGTCTCTATGGAAGTAAACATAACCTGAATCCCATACTATAACAGCACATTTAAATCATGGTCACGGACGAGGCCAAAATTACACAGATTTCTGGATGTGGAATTACACCTCAGTTATGAAGCTTCGTTATCGGTTACAAGGTCTAATTGCTTTAATGTCTCTCTCTCTCTGGGGATGAATCCTGTTGATGAGAAAATAGTTCAATATGTCAACAAATCACAAATTAACGTCAATTATCAAAACTGCCATGTCTTGGCCAGAAGAAATACTGCTGTATTTCGAAAATTTGCCAATTCATCCATGGTATTTAAAAAGCTGCGTGGCAGATTAAATTACTTTTTTCATCGACTATCCATTTTTAGATAACAATTTACTGATCGTCTTCATAATTGTATTACTTTTAAAATACATCGCAAACTGCATTACATTTTTTATGTAAATATCTCCAGTTTTGCCCTTATTGACCATTAGCTTTTGTGTGTATGCGTTTATGTACATCTATTCCACAACTATTAAGAACAGCAAATGTTTTCTTGCTCACACTACGCAAAATTACCTTTAACGCCTTCCCAATATTCGTTGCGATCTCTTCTGGCAGAAGAGAACTTAGCGTAATCATGATGTGTTTTCCACATATACACATACTGGTTCTCGGATCCACTGATAATAAATTTTCCATCATGGCTGCAAAACAAAATAACAAAATGTAAAATTAATTGACATGTAATCTTAAAAGCATGCAAGTTCATTATTCTATCTTTCAGCTCTTAATTGATGGGATTATCTTGTATTGGTGTTGCTAGCTAAACTTTCAACAGCAAAACTTAGCAGAAATCCTATGTTTTATTTGGACCAAATGTAGGAGAAATGTCACGATTGCTGAGTGATGATAGAACTCGGCCATTTACTAGAAGTGATTAGTCAATCAGTTACTGGAAAGGGGACCCTGCCAAATCCCTGTCAGTCACCTACTGAATAAGGTAGCGAGAGACTGCCACTCACAATCAATAAATGCAGAATCTACAACTTTTGGGACTGGAGTTGCTGTGGTGGTTTAAATCGGGCTTCCTTTTCCCCTTACTAGAGTTCCTTCTGTTTCAAAAAGTTCTAGTGAGTTAGAAATTTGGTCAGTTCACCTACACAAGCATACATGCTTCAGGTGACTAAGACTCTTCGTCTAGTGGTAATAATTTTTTATTATTATTTTGCTTGGAGGTTTAATTCAGCTGAAGCAGCTTAATGATGGAAGAGCATCACTTTTAAAACTTACGTACCCAGCATTTTTGAAGCAGAACAAAGTTTAATACGGGAGGGAGGGAAACGTAGTAATCGGAACTGAACACGTCTGATCATGAACAAAGCGAAAGGTTGTACCACTCTTGAATCGCATCATCGACGATGTTTCCATTTGTACGTCTGTCGGTCATAGGTTTCTATCTGACATCCACTTGCCTGGTAGCAGACCTCATCTGCTTTACCACCCAGGGAGCCCCTCACATAGCATGTGGCGTAAGTTGGTAATTAGTTTTTTTTCTTCCATTTGGTGGCTTGCTGCCAAAGTCATCTGATAATTAAAGAGCTAGAACTATAATTAAATCCCATAGCTGCTGATGGATGAATAGTCTCTCTCACTAGCAGGGACTTAACCAATGACAAATTTGCAATTACAAAGATCTAACCAGTTTAGTTAAGGTAACTATGCTGAGCTCACTCGGCCACCTGGACCATCTAACGCATTACACTTACATGCGAAATCTACCAAAGTGTCTGGCATCCAGAATATAAAATTATCTGTTCAGAATGCAAAACTATCTGATGAAAATTGGGTTTCTAATCGTCGGTAGAAAATTTATACTACCTGTAAATTAAATTGCATTCCGTTCCTGAGTGCTCTTTATGACTTGAGGTTTTTCGCTCTCCTGATCCGGCCAGTGCGCAACCCCACTGCGCATGCATCACCATGCGCAGTCCTCCTATAAAAGCAGACAGCTCGCCCCTGGCGGCCATCTCTTTTCCTCAAGCTCTCGTCGCAGACATCACCTGAAGAAGCTCTCCTCTCCACTCTCCGTTCGCCGTTCTTCGTTCGTCGTCCGCATACCATTGCGTGGAACTTCGACGCCGCCTGCTGCCGTTCGTTGTGCTGCCTGCCGCCCTTCAACCGCCCGTTCGCCGTTCGCAGCCCGTTCGTCGTTCGCACACTTGCCTGAACTCCTACGCCACCTGCTGCGGTCGCCGTGTGCTGCCCGTTCGCCTTCAACTTCACACTCATCGTTCGTCATTCGTCGTTCGTCGTTTGCATGTCATCAAGCCACAAGCTACGACGCCATCTTCCTTGCTGTTCGTCGTTCGCCCTAGCTGCTCGTCACTCGCTGCCCGTTCGTCGATCACCGTGACCGTTCGCCACCCGCATTCTTCGTCATTGTAACCATTCACCGGTGTACTACGGATTCTTCACTGTCAAGTCCGCTGCCACCGGATCCCAGCATCGTAGTACTGCCGCCTCCACCTCGTCCCACAGCCTCATTGACCACGCAAGATCATTCTGCTTCGCCATTACCCTGCGCCCAGAAGACTCCATCAACCTCGACATCTCTCGTCCCACACCAACATGATGTCCGACCCCTCGATTTATCATCAGCTTTGCATCCCAGACCAGCAACAGAACCCTTGTTCACGCAGGAAATTCATCGTCTCATTAACCTTGCCATCAGGGAATTTTCCTACAAGAACCGCCCTTCTGCACCGACGGAGAAACCTCCTTGAAAGGCCACTTCGTACGTCCACGAATGGATTGCATCCACTGCCGTCGACGCTCGCAAACGGAAGCCGCCTTCTGCCAAGCCACCTTCAAAGAAACATCGCCCTAACATTTCCACGGCGGACCTTCAGCAACTTTTATCCAACATCTTCAACACTGAAGACGACCTCGACTCAGCCTCTACGTTGGGTCAGCAACCCCCGCATCGAGTCAACTTTGCACAACCGCCACTCGACCCTTACGAAGATTCCCTTCAAGCCGACGACGACCCGACGGCCATCCCTCTGTTTGACTTCTCAAGGCAGTCGAAGCCATCATCCCTGATGACTACCTCTACAAACCCGACACTTCCACCCCCAAGCCGAAGAATAGGGGTCTTTCGACGGGATTCGGCAGTCGCCTCAGAGACAAGAACAAACGTAAAAAAGCGAAGATTGGTCAATCCACGGCCTTGCTCACAACGCTCCTTCGAACTGGAGGCTCCATCCTAGGCAAAGGCGACCCTCTTGAACTCGACCAGGACCCACCACCTCCTCGTACAGAACGTGAATCCTGGTTCTTCAGAGCAACCGGTGACGGCGCTGCCAACCCGCGCCAGTTTGAAACTTACCAACAATCTGAATTTCTATCAACCGAAGCCAAAATGGACTTCGGCACTGCTCTCTACATTCCCCGTCGCACCAAGGTTCCTACAGCCGTGCTCCGTGAAAACGACAAGATACTTCGCTTAGGCCTTCGCACCAACTCCCAAGCCGACGTCCTCGCCACGGCTATCAACGCACTTTGTGAGAGACTCCCTCGTGAGACCAGTTAAAAGAACGTCAAGTACCTTCATTTTCTCATATCTGAACTTTTCAAGAAAATGTCCTTTGCTTCATATCACTCATTTAACTGGTTCACCAAGGCCGTGTCAACTCCACCATCCTACTAAGGGACATCGCTTTAAGTACCACGACCAATCTGAACCCATCCACCAAACACGTCCTCCGCAACCAACCTCTTCACGAGACGGGCACTCTCTTCAGAGGCCGCATCCCAACCCTCGTTCCTCACTTAGACATCTCTCGCAAGCCTAAGAAAGTGTTCAGGCCTTCTAACACCCAACCATTTCGGAAACCATTTCAAGAGCACGCCTCCCGCGACCAATAACCAAACGTCCCGGGATAAGAGGAAACCATCTCCCCGTCAAGATCAGTCCTTTCGAGGGAACAACCACAACGACCCACGCAATTACAACAAGATCAGAAGGAGCTCCACCCCCGACAATTGCAGCAAGTACTCCTCCGCCTCCAGCCGTAAATCCTTTCGTCGCAAGTGACTATGCCCATGCTCTCCCCGTAGGCGGCGGCAGAATCAGTCCCTTCAAAACAGCATGGCATCAGATAACAAACGACAAAACAATCCTTTTGATTGTATCCCATGGCTTTCAACCATCTTTCTACTCAAAACCACCCATGGCATTAACCCCACCTTGGGAGCTCGCAACCAAGACCTCACCCGCTCTCTCCATAGAAGTGTCCGTACTTCTGGCAAAAAACGCAATCCGCCTCTGCCCCGACCATTCAAAACCTGGCTTCTACAGCTCCATCTTCCTGAGACCGAAGAAGTCCGGTGGGAGAGAATGATTTTCAACCTAAAACCGCTAAATCGCTACATGAACAACGACCACTTCAAAATGGAGACCCTTCAATCCATTCGCCTCTCCCTCAAACCTCAAGAATGGACAATCTCGATCGATCTCGAAGATGCATACCTGCATATCCCCCTGCACAAAAAGTACCTCCACTACTTCCGCTTCATCTACTACGGGAATATCTTCGAATTCCAAACCGTTCCGTTTGGCCTCAACACTGCTCCAAACATCTTTACTCTCGTCATGAAGCCTATCCTGAGTCACCTTCATCGTCAACAAGTAGGAGCCAACGCCTTCCTCGACGACTGGCTCCTAAACAACATCTGTCCCCACTAACTCCGGCAGGACACTCTCTTCACCATTCGACTCCTTCACAGCCTAGGTCTCGGAGTCAACTGGAAGAAATCACGACTCCAACCTTCATCTTCCTCGGCGTAGAGTTCAACCTTACGAATGCCACCGTCACACCGTCAACGGACAGGAAAACCGACCTACTAGATCACTGCCTCTCCTTTTTCCAGTCCACAACTCACTCTCTAACATCCTTGAACTCCCTCATAGGCAAAATGGACTCAATGGCTGACCTACTTCCCTACGGACGCTGGATGACTCGGCCGCTCGATGCATCGACCATTGGAGCAACCACCTTCCATCATCAGAGATACAGATGCCATCCGACCCCCACTTCCCATGGGAATGTCTTCACTGGTGGATGAACGCCGCAAACCTGTCCAGGACTATGCCTCTCCACGAACCTCCTCCCGATCTTCTTAATCTAACCGATGCATCCCAAATGGGATGGGGAGTCCACATAATGGACAACGAGGTAAAAGGGACCTGACCTTCCAACACGATCGAGCACATCAACATCCTCGAACTGAAAGCAATCCACAATGCTCTTCTCCACTTCCGTCACCTTATAACAGGCAAAATCGTCCAAGTCCAAGCCGACAACACCACCGCAGTCGCCTACATATGGAAAGAAGGAGGAACACGTTCTCGGACCCTTCATCAGATCACCTCCGAAATATTCAGCCTATGCTTGGAACTCAACACAACTCTCCAATCGCTCCACATTCCGGGCAACCGCAACGTGATAGCAGATGCACTGTCTCGAAAGAATCCACCATCAGGAGAATGGTCCCTCAAAACACCAATTTGCGAATCTCTCTTCATCATCTGGGGGAAACCCATGATCGACTCTTCGCCACGAGGCACAATGCCAAACTTCCCCAATTCGTGAGCCCAATTCCGGACGATCTGGCTTGTGCAGTGGATGCTCTGACCTTTCCATGGGACAAACTCTAAGCTTACCTGTTCCCTCCATTCAAGCTTCTCCCAACCGTTCTAACGAAAATCGAACAAATCCAAGGATTGTTTCTCCTCATCGCACCGAACTGGCCAGCAGCCCCCTGGTTCCCTCGCCTACTCAACCTTCTCGTAGACGCACCAAGAGAACTACCAAACCCTCCGGATCTCTTAACCAACAGAAGGGAACCAAGCTCCACCCGAACTCCAGCAACTTACATCTGCACGGGTGGCTACTATCATCCAACTCATCAAGGAGGCTGGAATTTTTGAAGAACAAGCCACTCGCATCGCTAGCAAAGCCCTATGGGACTCCACCAACAAAATGTATAACAGCCACTGCAACGATGGTTTCATTGGTGTAAGCGGAAAAAGGTTAATCCAATCAGTCCCCCTATTCAAGACCACCTAGTTTTCTTCACGGATCTCTTCAAGGACAAGCTAAAAGGCTCAACCATTCTGGTCTACCGCTCCGCCCTAAACACTGTCTTCACGGCCACCGGAAACAGACACCTCCTCGAAGATTACCGCATTACGTCTCTTTTAAAATCCTTCAAAGTAGAAAGACCATCAATCCATCATGAATTCCCGAAATGGGACCTCCCCCAGGTCTTGGACTCTCTAACCAAAGATCCATACGAACCCATCCAAACCTGTCACATCAACCACCTCACAAGAAAGACAGTTTTTCTCACATCTCTGGCAGCAAGCCTCCGCAGCAGCGAAATGCAAGCACTATCGAACGACCCTGCTCACTGCTTCTTTTTCGACAATAGCAAATTCATACATCTGAGGCCCTGACCTCTCACAACTCACTAACATCTACGAAGATGAACCTGAGCGAACTCTATGTCCCGTCCGTGTATTGCGATACTACATTAAACGCACAAGTGACCCCGAATGTCGAAGAGGTCGCACTCAACTCTTCCTTCCCTTCACCAAAGGAACAAATGTTACATCTGCTGCAATGATCGCTAATTGGACCTAAACTGTCATCAACAGGGCATACGACGATGCGAACATCAGCTGCACCGACAGCAACATCAAGGCAACTGCACACGAACTCCGGGTACTTTCAACTTCATGGGCTTTTCACAATCAAGTCTCCATCGCTGAAATTCTACAAGCCACATCATGGAGAAGTCAAACTGTCTTCACAAGTCATTATCTCAGAGACATGTCAAGACAGGAAGATGGGCTATATCGTCTGGGATCAATAGTAACAGCCAGATGCATAGTCTAACCCCCTTAAACACTAATACAGAAACGAAGACCTCCAGAAGCCGGAAGCAAGACATCCCGCTTCAAGACCTCCAGAAGACGGAAGCAAGACCCCCATCTAAAACACAAAACGGCCCTTTTCAGGGTCACCAAATCCTACGAAAGAGATCCAAATTCCTGTTTCTGTTTTGTTTTCAATAACGTGCGAAGTTTTATTAAACTTTTTGGGGGAGCCAGTCCGCAACCCGAGGTAACTCGCCATGATGCTGCCCGCCACCTATATTGACGAGGTCTGACTGTAAATGCAATTTAATTTACAGGTAGTATAAATTTTCTACCGACGATTAGAAACCTAAATTTTGGGGGGGTTAAAATTGGTTTTATCGTCTAAAACGAAAATTTATACTACTTGTAAATACCCATCCTACCTCCCCTCTTGAGCCACCATCATGGTTGACATATCGAGAGGAAAAGAGATGGCCTCCAGGGGCGAGCTGTCTGCTTTTATAGGAGGACTGCGCATGGTGATGCATGCGCAGTGGGATTGCGCACTGGCCGGATCAGGAGAGCGAAAAAGCTCAAGTCATAAAGAGCACTCAGGAACTGAATGCAATTTAATTTACAGGTAGTGTAAATTTTCGTATTAGACGATAGAATCCATTTTTACCCCCCCCCCCCCCAAAAAAAAAAAAAATTTAGGTTTTTAAATGTTATTTGTCACGATTTTGTTGGGTATCCTAGATACCAGGATACGATTACGGTAGATTTTACATGCATGACGTAGCAATTAAAAAAACTTGTTCATACTTGACAATTTAGCATGGATCCAATAAATAACGACTGCTTAAGAAATTATTAGTAAATGTTAGTAATAATCTAAACAACACAATGGAGCCAACACTGTGAAGTTGTCCCTAACATCAGTTTGTTTTTAGTGAAGATCATTTTACATTAGTAGTATTGTGCATTGGAGAACCAATATAAACAGGGTTTATACACTTTAAGTTGGCCAAATGGGTTTCAAGTAAGGACTTTCAAGTACCAAGTCTCACGAAATTTACGGACCTTCTGCACAATCACAAAGCATTACGAAAAGGCTAACGAAGGCCACGATAGGGGAGGGG